>SZWC01007269.1:10726-25020 GCA_023375785.1 Penium margaritaceum | reverse complement strand
AGTATCTACCTAATGCAGCGTTAAACCTTCTCTCAGTCTCCTCTCTCACCACCGCACAGTTTGCATGTCGTCTTCAATGATGACTATGGCTACATCCTCGAAAAGGAAAAATGAGAGGAGTTGGCCAGGTGAGTGAAGGAACGAGACATGTACCGCTTGCTTGGGGTAACCAAGATTTCACCCGAGCACTCTTGCAATAGAAGTGCAGGCAATGGATGGTGAGATCTGGTATGCGCAGTATGGCCATATTGGTATACGCGCCTTGTAGTAGCTTTAAGCAAAACTGATAGTGCGTGACTTTTCCACGGTCTCCAACGTTGAGCAGTAGTTATGCATTTGTTTTTGAAGGAACAGCATTGTGAGGCATTCTCTCTAGTACGAGAACGGGCAAAGAAGGTACTAGAGCTTGTCCATACAGACTTGTGTGACCCGATGCAAACCAAGAGCTTTAGAGGCTCTAGGTAGTTACTAACCTTCATTGATGATTTCAGCCATTACAGTGCTATGTTCTTCCTTTCTTCGGTCGAGTGCTTTTACAGGTTCAAGGAGTTAAAGGCAAAGGTGGAGAAGGAGATTGGCAAGAAAATCAAGGCGTTGTATGGTTATCGCACTGGAGAGGACCTGAGTAATGAGTTTGAGGACTATCTCGTAGCAGCTAGCATGAAGGCGTAGCATACCATGCCATAGTTGCCGCAAAAGAATGGTGTAGCATAACGTGCCACCCCTACCATCTTTTAGTCATCACGCTCCATGTTCCACTTGGCTCAGCTCAGATACGACTTCTGAGCCGAAAATGTGAGCACTACGGTGTACATGAAGAATGATATCCAACTAAGTCGTTAGAGCAGATGGTTTCTTACGAGGTGTGGTTTGGTAAAAAGCGAAGCGTTGGTCATCTCTGAGCATTTTGCAACTTGATGCACATGCTTGTACCCAAGAAAAAATATCAAAGATAGGACGCAAAGAGGGATGTAGATGCTGATGATTGGCTATGATGTGGCCAGCAAGGCATGTGGCCTCTAGGAGAGGGAAGTGGCCACGTCATCATTTCCTGGGTTGTCGGCTTCTACGAAAATCACGTCATCAGCATTAACATCGCTGCTCACCACCTGTGGGAGGTGGAGATCAGCGACGAGCGCCCTTCGCCTCCACAGGCAAAAGGCATCACCACAGCGCAGGTGGTGGCCCGGAAGACGCCGTAGAAAGTTACAACAGATGCAAGTTCATCTACAACTACAACGGCGTCATAGGAGGAGTGGAAGAAGAAGGATAGGCAGGCCTACAGGCTGCTTGTGAATACCATCTCCAACCCGCATCTTCAGTACGTGAGTGANGTGATTTTGAGGGTTGTATTTCCTCTTAGCTGGAATAATAGGAGCAGAAAGCAAGTGCCATTGTGTCAACCTTGTTTTCTTGTATGTTGCTTTAGACCGGTTGACAGTGAGATCCTTGTATGCTAGCCATGGACACATGGAAATTCTCCATGGGATTGCATGTTACGTGGTCCATATGAGTATGCGATGACAGCATTTTTCAGCTCTTTAGGTTGTATTTCAGTAGTCAGCCTGATTGTAAGGCTCATTACCTCTCTTGTGTGAGATTATAGACTGTAGTGTGTGGCTCTTGAAAGGGCTTAGTTGCCAAATCTCTAGTTTTTTATGTACTCCATCCATTTGAATTATTCAATACCCACTATTGAGCACAACAAATACCCTTTCATTCCTACATGCTCTGTGTTTCAAGGCTCCGTATGTCCTCCTGTTCCAACATTTGGTATCAAAGCTAAAATCTACCTATTTCATCCATTACAGGCCGTCTCCTTGTAACTGATATGTTAGGGTCAATACTTGACTAAATTCAACAATCCACCACAAAATCTTTAAGTTTGGAATAGAGGCTTTTCAATGAGTGCAAGAACTTGAGGATCCAACAATTAGATCAAGAGTTATGCTCAAAACGAGGTCCGCCAGGGCTATACTCTTCTCTTTGAGTAAGACTATCACCTTGTGATGACTACAACTCTCTTGTTTCTTTATCAAATTTAAGAAGTGCCATATGCAAACATGATTATTTTTCTTTTTCTTTGTTTTGGTACAAACCGAATTGTATTCCATTGATTTGTTTTGGAGAAATGCCATTTACAAGTTGGCTGGGCTGACTTGGAGAATGCGCAAAAGCATACCCTATTTTTAAGAAGCCATATGTTTTAAAATCCCCTCTTGATAGACGAGTATTATAGGAGGATCTGAAATGTTCTTAGCTCAATTCTTGAGTGGTGGGCTTAGTTTTTTTCAAATTCCTAGTCTGTTGGCATCTAGAGTCAACTTTCTTTCACAAATATTTATGATAAAAGCAGAAGTAGAAGTATGGGTAGGGCTCCTAGCCCAGGGCAGCACAGAGTATTACCAAGGTTCAAAATGGTAGGAGAAATAACAAAGGATGCATTCTCCACTATAGCAACAACAACAGTTTCAGCAAAATTAGCAAAAGTAGCAAAACCAGACCTGCGTGCGTCATATTGGCAACATGAACATGGCCAAGGATGTACACGACCGCCTCTTCATGGCAAAGTTTGATATGTTGTATGTGGAAAAGGAGAATCTGGCGTGGTTCTAGGACTGAAGTTGCATCAAGAGTAACCGACCACAAGGAGTGGATCTTGCAGTTCATGTTATTCCTCCTCGCCTTATTGCTTTGGGTGATGATAGGGTGGTGTGTGCTGATGACACTGGGATATGGGAGTTGTGGTTGGTGACCCCATGTGGCATTGAAGTGGGCATATTCCATGTCCTGAAGTATCTACCTAATGCAGCGTTAAACCTTCTCTCAGTCTCCTCTCTCACCACCGCACAGTTTGCATGTCGTCTTCAATGATGACTATGGCTACATCCTCGAAAAGGAAAAATGAGAGGAGTTGGCCAGGTGAGTGAAGGAACGAGACATGTACCGCTTGCTTGGGGTAACCAAGATTTCACCCGAGCACTCTTGCAATAGAAGTGCAGGCAATGGATGGTGAGATCTGGTATGCGCAGTATGGCCATATTGGTATACGCGCCTTGTAGTAGCTTTAAGCAAAACTGATAGTGCGTGACTTTTCCACGGTCTCCAACGTTGAGCAGTAGTTATGCATTTGTTTTTTGAAGGAACAGCATTGTGAGGCATTCTCTCTAGTACGAGAACGGGCAAAGAAGGTACTAGAGCTTGTCCATACAGACTTGTGTGACCCGATGCAAACCAAGAGCTTTGGAGGCTCTAGGTAGTTACTAACCTTCATTGATGATTTCAGCCATTACAGTGCTATGTTCTTCCTTTCTTTGGTCGAGTGCTTTTACAGGTTCAAGGAGTTAAAGGCAAAGGTGGAGAAGGATATTGGCAAGAAAATCAAGGCGTTGTATGGTTATCGCACTGGAGAGGACCTGAGTAATGAGTTTGAGGACTATCTCGTAGCAGCTAGCATGAAGGCGTAGCATACCATGCCATAGTTGCCGCAAAAGAATGGTGAAGCATAACGTGCCACCCCTACCATCTTTTAGTCATCACGCTCCATGTTCCACTTGGCTCAGCTCAGATACGACTTCTGAGCCGAAAATGTGAGCACTACGGTGTATATGAAGAATGATATCCAACTAAGTCGTTAGAGCAGATGGTTTCTTACGAGGTGTGGTTTGGTAAAAAGCAAAGCGTTGGTCATCTCTGAGCATTTTGCAACTTGACGCACATGCTTGTACCCAAGAAAAAATATCAAAGATAGGACGCAAAGAGCATGTAGATGCTGATGATTGGCTATGATGTGGCCAGCAAGGCATGTGGCCTCTAGGAGAGGGAAGTGGCCACGTCATCATTTCCTGGGTTGTCGGCTTCTACGACAATCACGTCATCAGCATCAACATCGTTGCTCACCACTTGTGGGAGGTGGAGAGCAGCGACGAGCGCCCTTCGCCTCCACAGGCAAAAGGCATCACCACAGCGCAGGTGGTGGCCCGGAAGACGCCGTAGAAAGTTACAACAGATGCAAGTTCATCTACAACTACAACGGCGTCATAGGAGGAGTGGAAGAAGAAGGATAGGCAGGCCTACAGGCTGCTTGTGAATACCATCTCCAACCCGCATCTTCAGTACGTGAGTGACAAGGCTACTGCAATAGAGGGGTGGGACACGTTGTGCAAGAAGTATGAGAGCAAGGATCCTACATTTCTCATGCTTTTGGAGGAGAAGATGATGGCGTTGAGAATGCAGGGTGGAGAAGGGATGGAGGTGTACTTGGATACGGCAATGGAGCTGGCAAAGCAGTTGAAAGCGGCCAGTAACCCTGTGGAAGACACGTGATTTGTCCTCTTTTTGCTGAAGGGGACTCTGAACGAGCTATGACACGGTGCAAGTCACGCTGGAGTGCCAGTTGACTCTCAACCTGGACTTCATCTGCACGTACCTGGTGTAGGTAGAACTATGTCGCAATGCAGCAAAGCACACTGGCGGCAACAGCAGCAGTGAAGCATCTTTCATGGCCATAGGCTCACGCAACCTACAGGAGCAGCAGTCTGGGGAGCAGAGAGACAAGAAGAACGGTAGGTGCCACTATTGCCAGAAAGAGGGGTACTACAAGAAAGAGTGCTTCAAGTTAAAGAGAGAACGGAAGGAGTGGCAGCAGCAGCAGCAGCAAAAGCAACACTCTCCACAGCAACAACAGCTACAGTCACAGCAACGTCAGCAGCAGCAGCAGCAAAGCCAGACCGGCGTACGCCATTTTGGCAACATGAACGTGGCCAAGGAGGTGTGCGACCGCCTCTTCATGACGTAGTCTGACATGTCGCAGAAGGAGAAGGCGAATCTAGCATGGTACAAGGACTTAGGGTGTACCAAGAGTCTAACGCACCACAAGGAGTGGTTTACGCAGCTCCTCTCCATTCCCCCCCGACCAATTGCTTTGGGTGATGATCGGGTGGTGTATGCTGAGGGGATTTGGATTGTGGAGATGTGGTTGGAGACCCCGTGTGGCATTAAAGTGGGAGTGTTCCATGGCGTGCTACATGTACCTGATGCTGCGTTCAACCCTCTCACTGTCCTCTCTCACCAACATAGGACCGCGAGTCGTCTTTGACGACAACTATGGCTACATCCTTGGCAAGGAAACCGGAGAGGAGTCTGCCACGTTGATGAAGGAAGGCGACATGTACCGCCTGTTGGGGCCGAACAAGATCTCACGCGAGCAGAGTCTTGCAGCAGTGGTGTAGGCCACAGATGGCAAAATCTGGTATTTTCACTACGGCTACATTGGCATGCGTGCCTTATGGTAACTTCAAACAAAGCAGATGGTGCATAACTTACCCACCCTCTCTAACTTTGAACAACAGTTGTGCATCGGTTGTTTGGATGGGCAGCAGTATCGCGAGGCGTTCTCTAGAGCAAGGGAGCGCGCGAAGGAGGTGCTGGAGCTAGTCCACACAAACTTGTGTGGCCCGATGGAGACCCAAAGCTTTGGAGGCTCTAGGTGGTTTGTCATCTTCATTGATGATTTCAGCCATTACACTATTGTCTACTTCCTTTCCTCCAAGGACCAGTGCTTTGACAGGTTCAAGGAGTACAAGGCAATGTTGGAGAACCAGACAGGCTTGAAGATCAAGGCGATGCGTAGTGACCGTGGTGGAGAGTACCTGAGCAAAGAGTTCGAGGCCTACCTCATAGCAACAGGCGTCAAGGCGTAGCAGACAGCGCCATACTCGCCGCAGCAGAACGGTGTAGCGGAACGCGCCAACTATACCATCGTTGAGTCAGCGCGCTCCA
The DNA here is from genome assembly GCA_023375785.1 of Penium margaritaceum. Taxonomy (NCBI): domain Eukaryota; kingdom Viridiplantae; phylum Streptophyta; class Zygnematophyceae; order Desmidiales; family Peniaceae; genus Penium; species Penium margaritaceum. Next base: position 19,239 of record SZWC01007269.1, on the reverse strand, counting down.
TGCTGCACTCGGCTTGGCTTACATATGACGTTTGGGCTGAAGCATAGAGCACTGTAGTGTCAATCAACAATCGCAGTCCAATCAAGGCCCTGGAGCAGATGACTCCATACGAGGCATGCTTTGGTAAGAAGCCGAGCGTGGGTCATCTTCGCGCGTTTGGTGGCTTGGCGCACATGCACATGCTGAAAAACAAGCAGTAGAAATGGGACGCAAAGAGCGCATAGATGCTGATGATTTGCTTTGACATGGCAAGAAAGGCATATCGTCTGTATGAGAGGGCTACGTCTATGTCATCATCTCCGGGGATGTCGTTTTCAACAAAAGCAACGTCTTCGGCACCAACATCATCTGCAAAGAGGCAACAAAACCAGCAGCTGACAAAGTATTGGGAGCAGACATTCTCTGTGACCACGTCTCTCCTGACCCTTCCTTTATTGTGACAGTGGGAGAACCACTCTATTTTCCCATGTCCGATGCAGGAGATACAGCAACCTCATCAGCAAAAATAGAGGAAGGAGATGCAGCATCACCACCACTAGTAGTTATGCGAGTAATACTCCGTCAGCCGCCTACTAACGCTCTAGCACCAAGTCAAAGGTACCCTCTCAGGGTGCGCTACAAGCCTGGTGAGCGCGGGCATTTGTGGATGTTGTAGAAGCCAGATCAGATGCATGTCGCAGTTCCAGCAGACTCTGATGAGAAGTTGTCGTACAAGGAGGCCATGGCTGCACCAGATGCCACAGATTGGGTGCAAGTTCTGCAGCAAGAGATACAGTCGCAACTCCACAACAGTACGTGGGAGCTGACAAAGCGTCCATTACGATGCAAGGTAATCAAGTGCAAGTGGGTATTCATGAAGAAGAGGGGCGCAGATGGCAATATCAGAAAATACAAGGCGAGGCTGGTTGCTAAGGGCTACTCGGAACAAGAAGGCATCGACTACACAAATTTTTGCTCTTGTTGCAAAGTTTGCCTCTGTGCGTACTCTCCTTTCTTATGCAGCAGTTGAGGAGTTTGAGGTTCACCACAAGGATGTCAAGACGGCATTCTTGAATTGTGACTTAGAGGAGGGAATCTACATGGAACAACCTGAGGGATTCTTTGTGGATAGCGAGGAGCACCTAGTTTGCAAGCTACAAAAGTCGCTGTACGGCCTAACACAAGCGTCCCGTGCTTGGAACCAGAAATTGGATGCTGTGTTATAGTGCATGGGGTTTGAGTGCAGTGAGTGTGACTACAGTATCTATCGCTGGTAGCATGGTCATGAGGTGCCCATCATCATCGTCTATGTGGATGACATGCTCCTTTCCAACAACATGTTTGCACTGCAGGAGTTCAAGGAGGCCATGCAGGAACGCTTTCAGATGTCTGATCTGGGGAAGGTATCATACTTCTTCGGAATCCAGATCTCACGTGACCGCAAGTCACGCTCTCTTAAGCTGCAACAGAGACACTACATTAAGGATGTTTTGTAGCGGTTTGGCATGGCAGAGGCCAAACCCATCGGCACGCCGCTAGAGATGCGGCAGCACCTTGGGAGCTTCAATGGAGAAGCGGTTGCAGCTGAGCGGCAGAAGTACAAGAGCGCCATTGGCAGTCTCATGTACCTGATGGTGGCAACCAGGCCGGACCTTGCACAGGCTGTGAGCACTGTGAGCCAGCACATGGCTAGTCCCGGACATGAGCACCAGAAGGCAGTGAAGCGGATCTTCTGCTACCTTGCTGGATCATCGCCTATACAGACGCAGATTATGCTTCAAACCCTCAGGACTGCAAGTCCATCTCTAGACATGTCTTCCTCATGAATGGTGGGGCCATCAGTTGGTGCAGCAAGCAACAGGTGGTCGTGGCCACCTCAAGTAAGGAAGATGAGTATATCTCTCTCAGCTTTGGAGCCAAAGAAGTGGTTTAGCTTCAGCGTCTCATGGCGGATAAAAGTTGGAGTGTAGTAGTTCTTGTTCCTGTGGGCGTCGACAACCTGAGCGGAATCGCACTCGCCAAGAATACTGAGCACCGTGCACGCACTAAGGACATTGACATCGCATATCACTTCATCATGCACATGGTGCAAGAGGGTGCTATAAAGCTGGAGTTTACTCCAACCAGCAAGCACGTCGCTGATTTCTTCACCAAGCTTGTGACCCGTGAGAAGGAGCAGTTTTGCATGAAGGCATGTGGACTCAGTCCACTTTGACTGTAGCAAAGTGGGAGATTGTTGGGAAAAGAGCCATCCGGCTCAGTTACAGGTCCATTAGAGCAAGTTCCAGGAAATTACCAGATGCCTGTTCCAATTGTTAATCCAACTTCATCATTCGAAAGATGAGGTGGCAAAAAATCTATGGTCCAAGTTTCAGGCGAATCCAAGAGTCTAATGTTGTTGGTCTGCCGAGAGATAACATTATCTTGTGCCATTTTCATGGCGCTCTTGTTGTCGATGTGGACCTCTCTTGCCTCCGTTTGTGGCATTTTTTTCTCGGCAAGCAAACTGCGTACCCACTATGTCACCTTGCATGCTTCTGACAGAGCGATGTACCCTGCCTCAGCGATAGAGAGGGAGATACAGTTGTGCTTTCTGCTTGCCCAAGAGACTAGTTTACCATTAAAGAGGCACACAAAGCTCGAGGTGGCCATTCTCTCATCGATTCTTCCTCCATAGTCAGCGTCTGTGTAGCATACCAGCCGCAACAGGTCAGATCCCTCTTCGCCTCCAAACTGGAGTCCCATGTGTTGAGACTTCTGTAGATAGCGCATGATGCGCTTGACTGCTTGCCAATGCTGAGGCCCAGGATTGGCCAAACCTGCTCACTTGTCCCACAGCATAGCAAATGTCAGGGTGTGTTCCTACTATGGCATACACAAGGCTGCCAACAGCAGACTGGTAGGGAATGTTCTCCATCTCACGCCGTTCTGCTTCCCTGCTAGGTCTCATGGAGGAGGAGAGCTTGATGTCTATTGTTATGGGTGTGCTAATGGGCTTGCAGTCCTCCATGTTGTAGCGCTTGAGGACCTCCATGATGTACTTGGTCTGGTTCTATTGGAACTGGANATGGCAGAGGCCAAACCCATCGGCACGCCGCTAGAGATGCGGCAGCACCTTGGGAGCTTCAATGGAGAAGCGGTTGCAGCTGAGCGGCAGAAGTACAAGAGCGCCATTGGCAGTCTCATGTACCTGATGGTGGCAACCAGGCCGGACCTTGCACAGGCTGTGAGCACTGTGAGCCAGCACATGGCTAGTCCCGGACATGAGCACCAGAAGGCAGTGAAGCAGATCTTCTGCTACCTTGCTGGATCATCGCCTATACAGACGCAGATTATGCTTCAAACCCTCAGGACTGCAAGTCCATCTCTAGACATGTCTTCCTCATGAATGGTGGGGCCATCAGCTGGTGCAGCAAGCAACAAGTGGTCGTGGCCACCTCAAGTAAGGAAGATGAGTATATCTCTCTCAACTTTGGAGCCAAAGAAGTGGTTTAGCTTCAGCGTCTCATGGCGGATAAAAGTTGGAGTGTAGTAGTTCTTGTTCCTGTGGGCGTCGACAACCTGAGCGGAATCGCACTCGCCAAGAATACTGAGCACCGTGCACGCACTAAGCACATTGACATCGCATATCACTTCATCATGCACATGGTGCAAGAGGGTGCTATAAAGCTGGAGTTTACTCCAACCAGCAAGCATGTCGCTGATTTCTTCACCAAGCTTGTGACCCGTGAGAAGGAGCAGTTTTGCATGAAGGCATGTGGACTCAGTCCACTTTGACTGCAGCAAAGTGGGAGATTGTTGGGAAAAGAGCCATCCAGTTACAGGTCCATTAGAGCAAGTTCCAGGAAATTACCAGATGCCTGCTCCAATTGTTAATTCAACTTCATCATTGGAAAGATGAGGTGGCAAAAAATCTATGGTCCAATTTTCAGGCGAATCCAAGAGTCTAATGTTGTTGGTCTGCCGAGAGATAACATTATCTTGTGCCATTTTCATGGCGCTCTTGTTGTCGATGTGGACCTCTCTTGCCTCCGTTTGTGGCATTTTTTTCTCGGCAAGCAAACTGCGTACCCACTATGTCACTTTGCATGCTTCTGACAGAGCGATGTACCCTGCCTCAGCGATAGAGAGGGAGATACAGTTGTACTTTCTGCTTGCCCAAGAGACTAGTTTACCATTAAAGAGGCACACAAAGCTCGAGGTGGCCATTCTCTCATCGATTCTTCCTCCATAGTCGGCGTCTGTGTAGCATACCAGCCGCAGCAGGTCAGATCCCTCTTCGCCTCCAAACTGGAGTCCCATGTGTTGAGACTTCTGTAGATAGCGCATGATGCGCTTGACTGCTTGCCAATGCTGAGGCCCTGGATTGGCCAAACCTGCTCACTTGTCCCACAGCATAGCAAATGTCAGGGTGTGTTCCTACTACGGCATACACAAGGCTGCCATCAGCAGACTGGTAGGGAATTTTCTCCATCTCACGCCGTTCTGCTTCCCTGCTAGGTCTCATGGAGGAGGAGAGCTTGATGTCTATTGTTATGGGTGTGCTAATGGGCTTGCAGTCCTCCATGTTGTAGCGCTTGAGGACCTCCATGATGTACTTGGTCTGGTTCTATTGGAACTGGAGGAGAGAGGGAGCCTTGGAGCAGCAAACATGTGGAACTTGAAGGGCATTACTTGTGCTGAAGAATGGTTGTTGAATCAATGAGTACATATGGAGCTAGAGCTTGGGCAAGTCAGCCCTCTCACAAGCCACACCACTTAGCCATGGAGGGTAAGGCTCACACACTAAAGTCCATAATCTCACACAAGGGAGGAAATCAGCCTAGCAATCAGGCTGACCACTCACACACGACCTAGAGAGCTAGGAAATACTCTCATGGTACACTCATAGTGGTCACATAACCCATAATCCCATGGAGAATCGCAATATGTCCATGGCTAGCACACAAGGATCTCACCTCACCTAAAAAGTAAGGAGAGGTACCTTTCTCCTCTTCAGCACACTCTGACAAGGCAACCCAAAAATCTAGGACCTTTTAGATATTTCTCCCATCAGGTCTTGACCCTTGACCTCTTGCGTTTTTGTTTTCTCAGGCTAAGGCATGGAGCCATCGCCCATGGTCACCCAGATATTGGCAGTCGATGACCTCGTAAACTTCGAAAATACATATCTCCCAATTCGACCGTTGGATCGGCCTCAGACTTGGAACGTATTTATTTTGCTACCTAATCTTTCCAATGGTGATGTGTAATCGACAATGGGAGCAGGCATTCGGTAGCTCTTGTGGACGTGAAAGTGAGCCAGATTGCTCCTTTCTGAACAATCTCCCACTTTGCTGCAGTCAAAGTGGGCTGAGTCCACATGCGTTCATGCAGAACTTCTGCTTCTCACGGGTCACTGGCTTGGTGCAGTAATCAGCGACCTGCTTTTTGGTTGGAGTAAACTCCAGCTTGATAGTACCCTCCTACACCATGTGCCTAATGAAGTGATATGCGATGTCAATGTGCTTGGTGTGTACATGGTGCTCAGGAGTCTTGGTAAGTGCGTTCCGCTCTGGTTGTTGACGTCCACAGGAACTGAAATTGCTGCACTCCCACTCATCTCTCCCAAGAGACACTGAAGCCAAATGCTTCCTTGGTTCCAAAGCTAAGAGGGACGTACTCAGCTTCGGTGCTTGAGGTGGCTACGACCACGTGCCGCTTGCTGCACCAGCTGATGGCCCCACCATTCATAAGGAACACATGTCCAGAGATGGACTTGCATTCCTGAGGGTTTGAAGCCCAATCTGCGTCTGTGTAGTCCATGATGCTCTTGTCGTTGCCGTTGAAGGTGATGCCGATGTTGATGGTTCCAGCAAGGTAGCGGAAGATCCGCTTCAATGCCTTCTGGTACTCAAGTCCGGGACTAGCCATGTACATGAGGCTGCCAACAGCAGACTTGTAGGGAATGTTCTCCATCTCATACCGTTCTGCTTTCGTACTAGAGCTCATGGAGGAGGAGAGCTTGATGTCTGTTGTCATGGGTGTGCTGATGGGCTTATAGTGTGCCATGTTGTAGCGCTTGAGGACTTCCATGATGTACTTGGTCTGGTTCAGCTCGATGGTGCCTGCTGCTCGATTGCGATGGATGCCTATCCTGTGATAGAACTCGAGCGGACTCGTCTTTCATCTAGAACCTGTTGCTGAGATCTGTCTTCAGCATGCTCAACAGCTCGACCGATGACGAGCAGATGATCAGGTCATCCACGTTTCAGCCCGTAGAGTGCTTTGACCAGTGTGTAAACCTTGGCCTGTGGAGCTTTCATTCCCTCGGACACTTCCATAAAAAAAAAATTATCTAGCTTCCCGTAGAGGAAAACTGTATTGACATCCATCTAGTGGACCTCTGGATCTTTTGCAGCAACGATGCCCAACATGGATCTCATGGAGGCAAAGGTGACGACAATTGCGAATGTCTCCTCGTACTCTGAACCTACACGCTGGGAAAACTCCTTTGCCACCACTCTTGCCTTGTACTTGTTGATAGTACCATCCTGCTTGAACTTTTTCCGGAGTATCCACTTTGACCTTACCACATGTGCGTTTGGGGGCCTGTCCACCAGAACACATGTTCCGTTCTCTTGAATAGATGCGAGTTTGCTATCCAGTGCCTCCTTCCACTTGGCCACCTCTGGCATGTTCATAGCCTCCGTTACGGTCACAAGCTCTCCTTGAGCCAAGTATGACCAGCTGAGTCTGGTCCATTCCGCAATCTCAGCATCGTACTTGGGCGGAGGTTTCTTCTGGCGCATACGACGCCAAAGTGTTGTTAGTAGTACTTCAAGGCTAAGTTGCTTCTGCTACTCCTGCGTTGCCAGAGATCCACTGTTTGAGGAAGAGCCACCGGCCTCAGAGTTTGACTCAGAGGCCTCGGACGACTCACACTTTATGTCAGAGTCCGTCGCTGTGTCAGCCTACTCAGCCACTCTTCCTGGAGCATCATTCTTCACTGGCACCATCTGCCAGTCTTCTGATGCCTAATTACCCGACTCAAGCAAGAGAACCCACTCTCCTGGTTTGGTAGCATGGACAGGGTCCAGCGACTCTCCCTTACCGAGCGTCCTTTCATCAAACTCGACATTTGTGCTCCTTATGAGCTTTCCAGATGCTTGGTCTTAGAGCATGTACGCCTTGTGAGCAGTGTCGTAGCCGACCGTTACACACGAGCACGTGCATGCAGCTTGCCACTTCCTTCTCCTGCTTTGACCTTTGCCCACATTGTACAGCAAAAGACCCTCAAGTGTGAGGCATCTGGCTTCTTCCCTGACCAAGCCTCCTGTGGCGTCCTGAGCTGCTTCTCTTGCTGTTTCTTACCACACCTTCCCAGCGGGGCTGTCGGAGTGAGATTCACAAGATAGCAAGTAGTTCTTGCAGCTTCAGCCCTGAAGCGAGGTGGGAGTTTGGCATCAAAGAGCATGCTTCTTGTCATGCCGAGAATAGTTTGGTACATCCGTTCGGCAACACCATTACTCTGGGAGGAGTAAGGCGGGATGGTCTGGTGGTTGATGCCGTATTGGGTCAACCAGCCTTTCCACACCTCGTACTCACCACCGTTGTCCGCACGCAGTGCTTTGACCTTCTTACTTGTCTGCCGCTCTACCATTGGGACAAACTCTTGTAGCTTCTCTTTCACCCGTGCCTTTGTCTTCAGGAAGTAGATCCACATCTTGCGACTGTGGTCATCGATGAAGGTCAAGAATCACTTGCTGCCGCCGTTCAAAGGGGTGCGGAATGGTGCGCACACATAAGAGTGAATCAGGTCCAAGATTGCAACCGTATATTGTCGATTACGTTCAAAGGCCTTTCTCTTTGCCTTACCTTGGAGGCATGGCTCACACAACTTTTTACACTTTTCCTCATCTTTGGCTTTGCATCCCTCCATCCCATGAACTACTTCATATTGCTGCATTGCTTGCAGTGTGCTGTCGCCCACATGGCCAAACCGCATGTGCCACATTTCAGCATCTGTGTCGGTTGAGTTGGCCGCCATAGTGACGGCTTGTGGTGCAACATCAGGCTTTGGAGACTTACGCTCTTCAATAGTCGCATATCCCTCATTTGTAGTTTCAAGGGGTTTGGTCTGCAGCACGTAGAGCCCATCAACTCTTGGGACCTGTGTGATAAGACTCTCCTTGCGATAGGCGATCTTAATGTCCTTGTTCTTGACAATCACGGCCTCCTCCTCCGTGAAGACGACCATCATGTCGTGGTCCCTGATTTTGGACACAAACAAAAGGTTTGCCACAAAAGACGGCATGTAGACGATGTTCTCCAGCTTCAAGACTTTTTCAGCACCGTTCACGTTGATGATGATCAACTTATCTCCCTCGCCTTGCACATGGACAATGCTGCCGTTGGCACACCTGAAGCGACGTTCAGTGTCCCCAATGCAGATGAACCCATCCTTCTTCCTTGAAGAGTGGTGGTTCGTGCCAGAGTCATGCCCGTAGGCTCCACGCTTGAGCAATGCCCTCCCTTGGTTGCTGGCAAGCTCT
>SZWC01007268.1:1842-98498 GCA_023375785.1 Penium margaritaceum | reverse complement strand
TCCTCCTCTTCCTCAGCCCTGGCCACCACACTCGCTCCTCTCCAACCGCCACCGCCATCTCCTACCACTTGGGGGTGGGTCCCTCCACCGTCTGGCCCTACCCACTACGGTCCCCCGTCCTCACACTACTCAGTCCCTCAGTGGGGACGCGACGATGGTCACTACTCCGACCGCTCATCAGACCGCTCCTCTGACCACTCCTCCGAGCGTTCTGATCGCCGGGACGAGGAGCGCGCCCTCGAGCGACGACTTGCCGAGCTTCTTCATCTTCGCTCTCAGGGAGGTGAGAGTGTGAGTGGCCGTGTTTTTGTCTGTGAGTCTGACGCCACTCTTCGTGGCTCATCCTCTGGGGCTGTTCAGGGGGACCTGCCTGATGACCGTGCATGGATTGAGGATTGGCAGTCACACACGTTACCTTCTCATCTTGGTCATTGTTTGTCGTCCTCTGCACGTGGTACCGTGGCTGTCTGTTTGGCCCTCCCCTCCACACGTGCTTCCCCTGGTCTATGGATTATTGACTCTGGCGCCACTCATCATATGACCTCCTGTCGTTCTCGCTTTGTGTCCCTTGGGCCTGTTCAGTCTGTCCGCTCTGTGCGCACTGGCTCCGGCCAACTCCTTCCTGTCCAAGGTGTTGGTGTTGTTCGTTTTGTTGGGCCTGGTGGCACGGTCTACCTTCCCGACGTTCTGTACGTTCCTGACCTTGAGGTTAGTCTGCTCTCTGTCACCACCCTTGACGACCAGGGCATGGACTTCTCGTCCAGCCGCGGCCTTGCCTCTATCTCTCTTCGTTCCTCTGGCCATGTCGTTCTCCGTGGTGTGCGCTGTGATCGCCTGTTTTGTGTGCCGCTCACTTTCTCACCGTCTTCCGCTGCGTCTACATTTGTGCACGTTGCCCCTTCACTATCCCCAGCTCATGCTGAACTCCTTCATCGTCGCCTCTGTCACATTCACACTGCTGCCATTCAGCGCCTCCTGCGCCTCCAGCCTGCACACGGCCTTGACCCAGCCACTTTCTCTCCACCCTGCTCCTCAACCTGCCTGGACTGCGCCAGCGGCAAAATGCATCGTTCACCCTTCTCCACGTCTGAGTCCACTACCTCTCATCCCCTTGACCTGGTGCATGCTGATGTCATGGGTCCATTGCCACATGACTTCCTTGGGGGCCTTGGTCGTTATGTCCTGTGTCTCACAGATGTTTTTTCTCGCTACCGTTGGGTGTTTGCCCTGCGACACAAAAGTGAGGTCACTGACGTCATTGAGTCCTGGCTTCCCCAGGCCGAGCGGGCTTGTCTCCGGTCCCTGCGCGTATTTTGCAGTGACCGTGGTGGTGAGTTCTTTGGTCCTACGTCCCGCTTCCTTGAATCCCGCGGTGTCCGCCTTGAGTCCTCTGCCCCGTACACCCCCCAGCAAAATGGTGTGTCTGAACGCTGGAACCGCACTCTTGCAGATGGGGTTCGCTCCTTGCTCTCTGCGTGTGGTCAGTCCCCACTCTTTGCTTTTGAGGCCATGTCCTACATGACTTGGGTCTGGAACCGTGTCCCTCATGGCCCTCTTCCTCACACTGTCACCCCTTTTGAACGATGGACTGGTCAGCGTGCAGATCTTCGCCTTGCCCGTGTGTGGGGCTGTCTTGCCTCGGTCTGGTTGCCTACTGATCAACGTGACGGCAAACTGTCCCCATGTGGTCGGTTATGCATCTTCCTTGGTATCTCCCCCTTCTCGAAGGTGTGGCGATTCTGGGATCCTTCCCGTTGTCGCGTCATCGAGTCTCGTGACGCCCTATTCTTTGAACACCTATTTGAGCGTGACATATCCCACTTTGGTGGGTCCCTCTCTCCGTCTGTTCGGGGTGGGGGTGGTTCTCTGCCCTCTGGTGGGCCTGGTGGCCTGTCCTCTTGCGGGCCTGCTGGGCTCCCCTCAGTGCGTCCCTCGGACCCCACTGCCTCCTCTTCTCCTGAGCAGAGCACTCCCTCGCCTGGTTCCTCCTCTCCTGTGTCTCCCTCCGCCACTGTCCCGGTGTCTTCTCCCAGTCCAGCCCCTGGCATCCCCACTGCTGCCCCTCCTGGCATTCCCACGGCTGCCTCTCCCGCAGCATCGTCCTCCACTTTCTCACCTGGTGCTGCCTCATCGCCTGTTCCTGTTGAGCCAGCGCTTGCCTCCTCGCCACCTCGCTCTGCGACTCCCCCTGCCTCTGCGTGTGCTCCTTCCATCCCTCCAGTCTCACCCTACACACGCGGAGGGCGCCTCAGGGCTCTTCCCTCCCAGACTCAGCCTGTCGTTTCCGGTGACCCTGGTCTTCGNGCATCTGCATCTGTCGTTCATCCCAGCACCGCACTTGGCTACTCTCTTATCGAACAAGAGTTCCACTCTGCCTTATCGTCCTCTGTTGCAGGCTATGTTGCCTCGTGCTTTGCTGCTGCTGGCCTCTCCCCTCTTCCCCCAGAACCACTGACTGTCCAGGCAGCCCGCACTGCCTCGGACTCTTCGTTGTGGGAAAAGGCCATGAAGGCCGAGCTCGATGCACTGTCTGAGCACGGTGTCTATGAGCTCGTTGACCTCCCACCGGGTCGCAAGGCTGTCGCTGCCAAGTGGGTGTATCGTCGGAAGCTGAACCTTGACAACACTGTGGAGCGGTACAAGGCTCGTCTTACCGCCAAGGGATTTTCTCAGATTCCTGGCATTGATTTTGATGAGACCTTCACTCCCGTCGGTCGATATACCACAGCCAGGGCTCTACTCAGTCTAGTTGCTCAACATGACTGGGAGCTCGAGCAGATGGACGTCAACAATGCCTTCCTGCATGGCAGGTTGGACGAAGAGATCTACATGGTACAACCACCCGGGTTCTCTGATGGAACCAATCGGGTTTGGCGCTTGCGCAAGGCCCTCTATGGCCTCAAACAGTCGCCACGGTGCTGGAACCAGGAGATCACCGCCACCCTTGAGAAAGGTGGCTACAAGCGAAGTGTCGTTGACCCGGCGCTGTTTCTTGGACCCCCCACCAAACCACTTGTAGCTATCCTCGTCTACGTGGATGACCTCCTAATTGCCTCTCCCGATGCTGCATCGGTGAAAGCCGCTAAGTCCTTGCTACAAGCAGCATACAAAATGAAGGATCTTGGCCCAGGTCGTGTCTTTCTAGGCATGGAGCTGGAGCGCGACCGTGCACGTCGCGTATTGCATGTGCATCAGGCTGCGTACATACGCAGCCTGGGGGAGCGCTTCACACCACTCCTCGTCTCTATCCCCACAGCGTCCACGCCCATGACTCCAGCTGGCCAGTCCCTACTCAAGTCACAGGACCTCTCAACCCTGGGGGAGCCGGTTGATGTCACAGACTACCTGCGTGTCATTGGCTCTCTCATGTACCTTGCTACTACCACGCGTGCAGATGTAGCCTTTGCCGTGAACTTCCTGTCACAGTTCTCTCAGTGCCCTCGCGAGCGCCACCTCGAGGCAGCATTGCGAGTGGTGCGGTATGTTCTCTCCACCCCCCGTGTTGGACTGTGCTTTCGTGCACAGCCCTCCGTGGTAGTCGACGGCTTCACAGACAGTGACTGGGCGCATGGTTCTGATGCTCGCAGTCGCACGGGGTACATCTTTCTGGTTGGAGGGACTGCTGTTTCCTGGAAGAGTGGCAAGCAAGGATGTGTGGCACGCAGCACCGCTGAGGCTGAGTATGTGGCATTGGGTGCAGGCACTTGTGAGGCTGTTTGGTTGTGGCGTCTGCTGCAACAACTACGTGTTCCCATCCGCTGCATCACTCTGCGCTGTGACAACCAAAGCACAAAAGCCATTGCTGAAAACAGCGACATGCACCACTCACGCACCAAGCACATCAATGTTGAGCACCACTTTGTTCGTGAATGCATCGCTGCCTGCATTTTTCGCGTCGCGTGGGTGGACACACGGTCACAGAGAGCTGAATTTCTCACTTAGGCCCTCAGTCGCAATGTCTTCAAAAGTGCTGTTCACTCTGTGGGTCTCATCAGTCAGCACGATCCCGGTTGAAAGTCAGTGTTGTCCATTCTCCTCATCTCGTGTGGTCATCTCTTGTGATCCTTTCATGTGTGTGTGGATTGCTTGTCTGCGGGTCATGGGGGAGTGTTAAAGTTCGTTGGCCACTCACAACTCTGTGCCCTCTTGCCTCTCACATCATGCACACACCCTGTACAGATTAAATGACAATGGTTCATCCTGGGAGAGCGTCCAATGTGACTATCATGGTCGGAGCCGCTGACGCCATCAAGCTGTCTCTGCTGATGGACCCAGGAATACCCTTTGGCATCGCCAAAAGCATTGCATGAATCTTTCTGACTCTCTACATGACTCTCAGAGATGCGGTAGATACCTGGGCTCGTACACTCTCACTGCCGTGCCCTATCTCATATTGCCTTGCCTTGCATGTGGAGGGGGAGTTGCATATTTCCCGGGTGCTGATCCTCAGGGAGCCACCGTGCCGGTTCTAACCGTGCATCGGTGAGAAGCCGCCACCGGTTTATTCCGAGTGGTCGGGCTCGACCCCCGGGTGGCGGCACTCATCCACTCGAGCTCGTCGCTCGAGGTGGGTGAGTGCTCACCGGCTCTAGGCTCGCTCGCTCCCCTTCCTCTCACTTGTCTTTGTGAAGTGTGGCAAGATTCTAAGGCAAAGCTTACCGCATCCATGGCGCCTCTCATGCTTTGCCATCACCCGCCTCGTGAATCACTGGCTAGTAAAGTGTCACACTAGTAACTACAATAAAAACATTATGGAGTATGTGACGAAGAAATTCATCTGCCGATCAGACGATCATCATGTTTTACATCAAAATTCTTACGCCAATCGTTGCACATGTCCAACATTGTAGAAAGCACTATATATGTGTATGCAAAGACAAACTTAAAGTTATGCAAATTGGAAAGAAAAAAAAACACGACATTATCTCTTTGGACAGTGTTGTAAGGTACCCATCGTTTCGCTCAATAAATGAGCGGTTTCCATAGTCGAAAACGAACCGAAAACGGTGTCCAATGTGGGAACCAATGTATCAGCGGTGTCCATAATTGGGAAAACAAAAGTGAATGGTGCCCATACTGTGTTGGTTTTTCTCTCAAATCTCTCACTTGTACTCTGTTGTGTCCTTCCAGCTTGAGTACATCGGCGAGATGACTGACGGCGAGATATGGCGCTGATGGAGTGTCGCCCGGTGGAGCCGACGTACGCTGAGGCCTACAAGCAGTTTGCATGAGCCTCCTCCCTTCTTCGTGCTCAGCTCCATCATCAGACCTCCTCGGCAGTCGTGCCGCCGACATGCACTATCACTGTATGTACTGTCTGCACATGTCCGGCACCACGTTTGACTGTGTTGCTGCGTTCACTGTGCTATGTCATGCGTAGGGTCCAAGTTTCGTGATTTTCTGACACTATTGGTACAGGGGGTTAGCGTAGATGCTACCTGGGTTTAGGCAGCCATAACTCCTCACAGATATTTTTCTAGCTGACTTTGACCACACAACTGCATTTGCAGCATGTGTATTATGGCATGGTCCAGTTTTGGGCTGTCGGCCGTCTGGCAGGGCTCACCAAAAAAACCCTGCCTGCCAAAAAATAGGTTTATTTTCTGATTGGCTAATTAGCTGAGTAACAAGCTCTACAGAGCTGGGGGGGACCTAGATCACTAATCAGTCACTTCCAGTTTTCAACTGCTTTCTGGCCCTAACACTAGTGTACGCGTTTTTGAGTAAGAAATCAAGAGCACTCACACTTAGATTCTAGAGCGGCAAACTGAGGGGGCAGCAGACTAAGGAACGAGCCTGGAAGCTCACACGATGCATCAACAACGCCACTGTCCCAACCTGCGCTCTAGCATAGTTTCCAGCTTGGTATCAGAGCCAGAGCGTAGCAGTAGCAGCAGACTAATGACGTACTGGTGCCTGACTACGTCGGCGGACCTCCATACGCGCCACTGCAGGGGAAATGCTGCCGGATTTTTTCCGACAGGATTGACCCGCCTGGTGGCGTTGTCAAAAAAATTCCCAAGGCCACTGGGCCCAGGGAAATGCTGTCGGGTTTTTCCGGCAGCACTTACCCCCACGCATGACGCGACGAGGTGAGCGATAGGCCACGTCAGGCACCCGCTGGCGACGACGCACGTGGCGCAGCCATCCAGGTGCAGTGACTCGCAACAGTAGCAAGCAGTAGTAGCACCTTGTAGTAGCAGCAATAGCTTGCAGCAACAGTAGCAGCTTGTAGTAGCAGTGAGCAATGGCAGCACCAGCCAGCAATAGTTGTGTGCAGAAGCAGTGGCAGGCAGCAGTAGCATCTCGCAAAAGCAGTAGCCCGCAGCCGCAAGCAGCAGTGGTACCCAGTAGTAGCAGCTCGTAGCAGTAGCAGCGGCAGCCCACAACAACAGCAGTAGCCACAACAACGAGTACCAGTAACAGTAGCAGCCGGCTGCAGCAGCAGCAACTGCAAGCAGCAGGCAACAATAGCTAGCAGCTGTAGCAACCACAAGTAGTAGTAGCGGGTGTAACAGCTCATAGCTCGTTGCTCGCAGTGAGCAGCAAGTAGCAAGCTCGTTGCTTGCAGGTCGCTGCTCACGAGCAGTGAGCTCGCTGTGACGAGCAAAGGAAAAAAGGGGAGGGGAACACAAAAAAGATCCCCCATCCCACAGCATGCAGCAGCAGCTGCATTAGTAGCAACTGCTGTTGGAACAGCCGCCGCAGCAGTAGCAACAGTAGTAGTAGCAGCTGCAGGAGCAACAGTAGTAACAGCAACAGCAACCGTTACTTCCACAACAACCGCAACAGTAGTAGCAGCAGAAGTAGCAACCGCTACCGCAACGACAGCCACAGCAGTAGTAGTAGTAGTAGTAGCAGCAACTGCTGCAACAGCAGCGGCCACTACTACCATAACAGCCATAGTAGAAGTAGCAGCAGCAACAGCAACAGCAGCAGTAGCAAGAGCGGTTGCAGCACAAAACCAGTAGCAGTAGCAGGAGCAGCCACTCCGGACGTCAGCCTTCCTCAGCTGATGTCACTATTGACGTCACTACTGACATCATCAACAACAAAAACCTTCTTCTACAACAGCAACCCTATAGATAACACAGCAGTAGCTGCTAACGACAGCCATCCCAGGTTGGCGTCATAAAATGATACAAGGAGGAGAAACATGGCAGAGAACGAAGAGGGGTCCTCCTTTGTTGGAGGACCCCCTTCCTGCAATAACTATGATAGTTGCAGCAGTAGTAGTAGCAACTGCCCCCATTGCAATATCAACAAGAACGGCAGTAGCAACCGTAGCAATAGCAACATCAGCAACAGGAGCAACAGCAGTAGTAGTAGTAGCAGTAGTAGCAGCACCAGTGCCCACGACAGCAGCAACAGTAGTTGTAACAGCGGCAGCCACAGTAGCAACAGTAGCAGCAACAGCAGCAATAGTAATAGTAACAGCACTACCAACACCCTTCAGGCTCTATCGTTGGTCAGGCTGGCCTGACAGATCCGCTCGTCGCCTTGTGCTAGCAGCTCGCAATGTCGACACAATAGCTAGCGGCACTACAAGTGCCAACACCGCCGCTGCAACAGTAGACGCAGCAACAGCATTAGCAGCCATCGCTACAAAAGCAGTAGCATCTACCGTAGTAGCTGTAGCAACGTCAGCACACACCGTTTGTTCCACCCGGGTACGCGAGCCCTGCGGTCTCCTATGCCACGTAGTACCTAGCATAGCAACACACCCTACACCAATAGCAGACGGTAACGTCAATCCTCCACCCCACTCTGGATGCCGGCCATAGGCTAAAGGACTTCAAAACCTCACCGCCGCCAGTTCAGGCTGGCAACCAGTTCCGAAGCTGGGAGTTCAGCTTCCGGATCTGGGCACAAGGGGAGGGCTTGTGGCCCTACTTTGTCCTTCCCTTCAACTCCACACAGGCCGACCAGGTCTATGACGCCGGTCGCGCTGTGTGTGGCCTCGCCCTTGTTGCCCCTCCTGTCGCACGCCTTGCCCTTGAGCCCTTCCTTGGCGACCTTACCACTGGCGCACTCCCTGACCCAGCAGTAGCCTGGAACGTACTCATGCGCCCTCATCGCCTGTCCAGTGATGTTGAGACCAGCCGCCTGCTCCGAGAGTTCAACTCTCTTCGCATGGGGGAGATCGAGACAGTCACCTCCTAATGGCAGCGCACAGAGGACCTCCTACGCCACCTTGGAGACGCCACGCCACTCCCTCTCTTCGTGCTCCTGACCATCAAGCGCGGCGTCATCGACCCCTTCTCCGACGTCTTTTTCCACTACTTCAAGGACGTCCTCGCTACGATGGCTGCCCAGGGTACCCTCATGCCCTGGGCATATGAGCTCTTCCTTCGCATCGAGGAAGCTTGTCAGGACTCACACATCCATCACACGGAGTCCCTTGCCTCTCGTGCTGTCGCCTAAGTGGCTGTTGCCGCCCCAGCAGTAGCACCATCTTCCGGCGCCTCCTCGGCTGGCAAGAAGAAGAAGCGAGGCAAGAAGGGTAAGGGTCCTCAACAAAAGACTGGCGGATCCGGCAACGCCAGCCTCATGTGCCAAAATTGTGGCCAGTCACGGCACGGGTGGTACACGTGTCCGCTCCTGATCGACGAGGCTCGCGTCATCGCCGCCATGCATCGCCAACGCGAGCGTCACCTTGCCACCGCTGCCGTGGCCATCCTTGCTCCTGGCGCATCTACGCCACTCGCGAGGGCCCCACCGCAACCTCCTCCACAGCCGTCCGCGCTTGCTCCTCCGTCTTGGGTGCCTTCTTCCCCCTCTTGGACTCCGGTGGCATCACATCGCAGTCGGTCTACTCCGTCGGACCCTCCGCCCGCGAGTGCCAGCTGGAGCACTTCATAGCACTTCAGCTTGGCCTTCCTCGCCCTCCTCCCTAGGGAAGTGCGCGTTGCGTAGTCGCTAGTTCCTCCCCACCCAGCATGATAGAGTCGGTGCTATGATCATGTCCTGTATCTCCGTCTGTCCCATCCTCTGCCATGTCTTGCCCTCGTGATCCTCTTCGTGACGATGTCGCCTGGCTAGATGACTGGCACTCCTGGTTCGCACCCCCGTCCACTTCGTCAGCGTCACTTGCCCATTGCCATGTGTTTGTCAGCGACCTGGCCACACTAGTCGAGGATCCGTCAGAGACCTGGATCATCGAGTCGGGGCCACATATCACATGATGGCCTCGCGTGAGGATTTCAGTGTTCTTGGTCCCGTCACCGATGTCACTGGGGTTCGGACGGGTTTTTGTCACGTGTTACCCGTTCGTGGTGTCCGCGTTGTTCATTTTCGTGGTCCAATTGGTGATGTCTTCTTGACTGATGTTCACTTTATCCCCGGCCTTGAGTTCAACCTCCTGTTTGTCACCGCCCTTGATTGCATGTGCACGGTCGTTCTGCATTCGTGTGGTGTGGGCACTGTGTCGTTGCGTCCGTCCAGTTGTGTCGTTTTGCATGCCACCACCCGTGGCAACTTGTGGCACGTGCCGCGCCTGTCCGCCTCTTCCTCTGTCCCCTCCTCGTCGGCCGATACTGGCCACCTGTTTGTTGCCAACACTTTGTCTACGCAGCACACGCGCCTCTTGTATCGGCGCCTCTATCACGTCCACTCTGCGGCTGTTGATAGCATGCTTTGCACATAGCCGGCCATGGGCCTTGACCCAGCCACCTTTCCACTGCCGTGTCCCATTGAGTCCATTATTGCGCTCAAGGCAAGATGCATTGTTCCACCTATGCCCTCTCTGCCTCTCGAGCGTCCGCCCCGCTCAACCTGGTTCAATTTGATGTCATGGATCCCCTCCCAACAGAGTCAGTCGGCGAGCACGGTCGTTACGTACTGACACTTATGGACCACTATTCGCGCTATCGATGGGTCTTCTGCCTTCAACAGAAGAACGACGCCGCTCCCACCATTTGAGACTAGCTTGTCCGTGCTGAACGCGAGTGTGGTCATCCTCTCTGCCGCTTCTGTTTTGATCACGGTGGTGAGTTTCTGGGGGATACCACACTCTTCCTTGTCTCACGTGGTGTCTATCATGAGACGTCGGCACATTATACGCTAGCCTAGAACGACGTCTTTGAGCGATGGAACTACACCATGGCTGACGCCATCCACACCATGTGGGTAGAATCTGGCATCTCCGATGGCTTCTACTTCAAGGCCATTACCTACATGACATGGGTCTGGAACTGGATTCCCCATGGACCCATCCCTCGTCAGTCCACCCCATACGAGCACTGTTGTGGAGAACGCGCTGACCTGCATCCGGCGCAGGTCTGGGGCTGCATAGCCATCATGTGGCTGGGTGCCCCACACCAAGGCGGCAAACATGAGCCTCGCAGTCGTCCGTGCACTTTCCTTGGCGTCTCGTGTCAGTCAAAGGCATGGCACTTCTGCGATCCCACCCGACACTACATCGTCGAGTCCCTCGTTGCCCTCTTCTTTGAGGACATGTTTCCACGCGACCTCATTCACTCCGGCGCGTCGATGTTCCTTCCGTCACATGGGGGAGTGGTGAGTCCGTCCTCTGTCCAGCCGCGTCATGGCATTCCATCATCTACGCCTGCGGGTCCGTCTTCTTCGGCTGTCCCATCTATGTCCGACAACCCCTCAAAGCCAGCTACCCCGTCCGTGTCCGCATCCCCCTCAGAGCAGGTTGCCCCACAAGTGTCCGCCAGCCCCTCACGGCCGGCTGCCCCATCTGTGTCCGACAGCCCCTCGAGGCCGGCTCCCTCATTCATGCCCGCCAGTCTCTCAGGACCGGCTGCCCCGTCCGTGTCCGCCAGTCCCTCAGGGTTCGCTGCCCCATCTATGTCCGACAGCCCCTCAGGGCCAGCTGCCCCATCTGTGTCAGACAGCCCCTTAGGGCCGGCTGCCCCGTCCGTGTCCGCCAGTCCCTCACGGCCGCCTGCCTTGTCCCCATGCGACAACCCTTAAGGGTCGGCCGCCCCGTCCGTGTCCGCCAGCCCCCTAGGGCCGGCCGCCCCGTCCGTGCCTGTTAGCCCCGCAGAGCCGCCTACCTCGTTTATGTCCGCCAGCCCCTCAGGGCTGGCTGCCCTGTCCGTATCGGTGCGCTACACACGTGGTCCGTGAGAGATCCTTATACCCAGGCCAACAGTGAGCACTCAAGCCACCTCCTAACTTCCTCTCACTCCATGACCCTCTGTCATCCCACGAGATTCCTCACCTCAAATCAGATCCACTCCCACGGTCCTGAGTGTGGACCCCGTCACCAAGGCACTCAGCCTGGCCACACTGTCAATTGTTGCCGATCTACATCCAGGGTCAGCTCTGAGCTATGTCTTGCTCCATCAAGAGCACCAGAATGCCGTTGCGGCCACACTCACACGGAAGACACCAGGGTCGTGGGACACGCACGCCCTCACTGTCCATCCCAGGTAGTGGCCAGAGGACCCAGCCACCCTACGTGAGGCTCGGGCGTCCTCCGAGGCTGCTCACTGGGAGGCTTTATGCACCGACTAGCTTGCCGCCATTCGGCAACATCAGGTTTATGAGCTCTTTGACCTCCTCCCCGGCCGTAAGGCCATTGGCGCCAAGTGGATTCTCTAGCAATAGTGGAAGCCAGACGGGTCCCTGGACAAGTACAAGGCCCTTCTCACAGCCAAGGGGTTCGCTCAGGTCCCTGGGGTCGACTAAGACCAGATCTTTGTCCTGGTCGGTCGGTTCTCCACCAGCCGGGTGTTGTTCAGCCTAGTTGCCCAGCACGGGTGGGAACTGCATAAAATGGATGTGAGTAACGCCTACCTCCATGGCTCACCGGAGGGCGAGGAGCTCTACATGGTGCAGCCTCCAGGCTTCGACGACGGCTCGGAAAAGGTCTGGAAGCTGTGGAAGGCCCTCTATGGCTTGAAGTAGTCACCGCGCTTCTAGATACAAGAGATCAGTCGTAAACTTCTTAGTGACGGCCTCCTTCGCGGCTCTGCCAAGCCCACGTTATTCATCAGTTCACGAGGTCAGACTCCCATCGCTGTCCTCGTCTATGTCGACGACCTGCTTATCGCATCGCTGAATGCAGCCACCATCCAGTGGGTCAAGGACATGTTGCACGCTGCCTACTAGTTGAAGGACCTCGGGCCAGCACGAGTCTTTTGGAGCATGGAGCTTAAGCATGATCGCTCCACGGGCATCTTGCATGTCCATTAGGCCGCCTACGTCCAGACCCTGGCCGGGCGCTTCGCTGAGGACCTACCCCTCGTGCCGAGAGCATCCTCACCCATGTCGTCCGATGGTCAAGTAATTCTCAAGAGATCTGATCCAACCGTGGTGGGGGAACTGGTAGACGTGACTGCATACTTGCGCATCACAGGGTCACTGATGTTCCTGGCGACGACGACGCATCCAGACGTCGCGTTTGATGTCAACCTCCTCGCACAGTTCTCTTAGGAGCCGCGTCACCTCCACTTTGAGGTCGCGATCCGAGTGTTGCGCTACGTCGTTTCTACCCCACGACGAGGTCTCATGTTTCGTCGAGAGCTATCCGTTGTGGCGACGGGATACACCAACAATGATTGGGCCGGCAGTCAAGACGGTAAGAGGCGTACTGGTTGGATCTTTCTTGTTGGGAGAACGGTTGTATCCTGGCGCAATGGCAAGCAAGGCTGCATTTTGCCTAGCACTGCTTAGGCTGAGTATGTGGCCCTTGGTTCTGGTGCGTGTGAGAGCGTGTCACTGTGCCGTCTATTGTCTGAGTTACGTCAGTCAGTCCCATCCATCACGTTGCACTAGGAAAATGAGAGTGATATGGCCATTACTGACAATGACGGCGTGTACCACACTCGCACAAATCTCATCAATGTCGAGCATCACCTTGTGCGTTCGTTGTTGCATGACGGTAGCATAAGCATTGTGTGGGTGGGACAGCACAGCAATTGGCTCATTTTTTTACCAAGGCACTGAAGCGTGACTCGTTGAAGAAGGTTGTGAGTGCAGCTAGTGTGCGTCTGTGAGGTTCTCTCTCTCCCTGTCTTCTTGGTCCCTATGCTCTCTACCTGTCCATGTGCACTATGCCTGTGAGTCATGCGGGATTGTTGGTTTTTGTCTCACATCTCACTTGTGCCCTGTTGTGTCCTCCAGGCTTGTGTACATCGGCGTGTAGATGACTAACAGCGAGACACGGTGCTGATGGAGTGTCGACCGGTGGAGCCGATGCACGCTGAGGCCTATACGCTATTTGCTGGAGCCTCCTCCCTTCTTTGTGCTTAGCTCCATCGGCAGACCTCCTCGGCAGACATACCGCCGACAGGCACTGTCACTGCATTTGCTGTCTGCACATGTCCAGTATGGCGTTTGACTGCGTTGTTGTGTTCACTGTGCTGTGTCATGCCTAGGGTCCAAGTTTCATGATTTTCTGACACTGTTGGTATGGGGGGTTAGCGTAGATGCTACCTGAATTTAGGCAGCCATAACTCCTCACTACTATTTTGTAACTGATTTTGACAGCTTGACTAAGTAAGCACCGTGCGTATTATGGTATGGTCCAGTTTTCAGGCAAAACGGATGATGCCCGGGTTTTGGGCTGTCGGCCGTTTGGCAGGGCTCATCCAGAAAATCCTGCCTGCCAGAAAATAGGTCTATTTTTTTATTGGCTGGTTAGCTGAGTAACAATCTCTACAGAGCTGGGGAGGGAGCTAGAACTTGGAAGGGTCTCCCATTGTTGCCCATTCTTGATCACTAATCAGTCACTTCCAGTTTTCAAGTGCTTTCTGGCGCTAACACTAGCGCACGCGTTTTTGAGTAACAAATCTAGAGTACTCAGAATTAGACTCTAGTGGCACACTAAGGGGGTAGCAGACAAAGCAACGAGCGTGGAAGCCCGCACGCTGCATCAACAACGCCACTGTTCCAACCTGCACTCTAGCGTAGTTTCTAGCTTAGTGAAAACCGACATGACAACCGTGTCCCCGGTTAGTGTCCGTCATGGGCACGCTTTCGATGTGTCGTACCACTGGGTGGTATGGCACATTGAAAGCACCCTTGCAAAGGACCCGTCGGCAACACCAAAGGCGGTGCACGCGGTCGTAACGAAGGTCGGCATCACCAAGGTACTCTACACCACCTTATACCACGCGAAGAAGGTCTGCCTGGAGAAGATGTACGGGAAGACATCTGATCGTGGAGCATGTTCCCTAGATACGTGGATGAGGTACACATGACTTTTCCTTTTTTCTTTTTATGGTTCTTTTCTACAACCTCAGTTCTGTTCTTAGTTTCGGGCTAATCGTGTTTTACATGCTATTTTATGCAACTCTTGAAGGTGGACCTGCTCACTATCGCGAAAGCTAAGAAGGACTGGGAAACTGGCGTGTTTGACCGGGTGTTCGTCACACCAAGAGCTTGCCGCAGAGGTTTTGAGTACACTCGGCGAGTGCTCATCATGGATGATACCCACCTGAAGAATGGGTACAAATAGGTACTGTAGATCATGCAGGTTTTCGACGCAAACTATAACGCCATGCCCGCGGCCTTAACTTTGGTGTCTGGAGAGGACGAGCGCAACTGGGCGTGGTTCTGCGAGCTTGTGGCAGCAGCCTACCCGACCGCCGCATAGGTTGGCACCACGGTCATTTCAGACGGCAAGAAAGGCTTGGTCAACGCCGTGGAGGCCAAACGACCAGGTGCAATACAAATCTACTGCACGTGGCACCTCATGCGAAACATGAAGTCCCGGTGCCAGGGCAGGTCGGGCTCTCTGTTCTGGAACCTCGCCCACATGAACGTATGCGGATTAGAATGCCTGCCTGGCCGAGATGCGGCGGACAGTTCCAAAGGCTGTGGACTACCTGCTGGGTGGTAATAGGGAGCTCGGATTCCCGAAGGAACGATGGAGCAGGCTTTGTTGCCCTGTACCTCGCGGAGGACACACCACCAGCAATGCCATGGAGTCCCTCAACGGCAACAAAATGTAACCATGTTTATGTTTCGTCAACCGTCACGTGTTCATGCAGAGGCTCTCACATTCGCCGCAAGATGGCACATGACGCCAAAGGCAGCGTCGCGCCGTCACTGTACCTGATGGTGAAAAATAATTGTGACCGCAGCCGGGAGTATAGTTTAGACCTGGATGGGGACGAGGCTGGATCCTGGACAAGCGACACTACAATGTGTCCAAATGACACTCCACGCGACGTCAACATCAAGACCAAAGAGTGCTCGTACGGCCACTGGCGTGAGTACGGGGTGTCATGCCCGCGTGCATGTAGTCTCTTGCTCGAGAATATCCTCAATCCCGTGGCGTACGTGGACTTCGGCTACCTCAACCTCAGCTACAAACAGACGTACTACACTCCTTTTCCCTTGTCCAAGGTGAGGCTTGTAAAGCCGTCTACCCTGAAGTGGAAGCAGCCTGGCCCATATCGCGGGGGCGGGCGTCCAGCCACAGTGAGATTGGACAGGTACGCCTAGGTGAAAAAGCGGCGTATATGCGCCCGCTGTGGGAAGTAAAACCATGTGTTTCGGACATGTCCTAACATGGAGGCCCCAACCCCAGAGCAGATGGCTGCAACACGCATCACACAGCTAGAGGCAGAGCGATGCATGAGGGTGTCATGCAGGTTGAACGTGGATGCCATGGGGTTATTCGGGGATGAGGCAGAGGATGCTCCTTGTGCTCAAGAGGAGGTAGAGTCAGATGAGGAGGGGGAGGAGGAGGATGAGGAGGAGGAAGAGGGCGAGGAGGAGGGGCAAGATGGGGAGGAGGAGGAGGACAAGGATGACGAGGAGGGAGAGAAGGGGGATCAAGAGGGGACACAGGATGAGGACGAGGAGGGGGAGGAGGGGGGCAGGAGGTAATCGACCCCGTCTCAGTCTCCAGTGGCTATGAAGGAGTCAACCACGATGATGCAGAGGATCGTGAGGAGTTGTGGATGGCTTTCCATGCTGAGGTGGACAACATCAACCGTTTTTTCGACATGTGGTGAGTTTTTTTTAGCAAGCAATCCTGTATTTTTTCCCATTGTAATCCTGCAATTGTTCCTTGTTGTAAATTAAGGATTTTAGAACATAGTCCTAAGTCACATTTCTCCGACTAACCCGTTTCCATGTGTGTGCTTTGCAGAGCCTACAGAAGACCAGTCCCTCGGGAGGAGGTGCAGACCAGATCACAAGTGGTCCCGGATTGCACTCGTGCATGAGACTTATTTGGACGGAGTTGTTATATGTCCATCGTTTTGGTCGATAGATCCCCGGTGCCCATATTCAAAATCGTACCGACGGCGGTGTCCAAAGTCAAAACCGACACGCATGTGGTGTCCATAGTCGGAATCGAAATGACAGTGGTGCCCATTGTTGAAAACGACATGACATCTGTGCCCCCGGTTAGTGTGATTCATGGGCATGCTTGACATATGTTGCAAGGTTCTAACATATGTGTCATAGATTTCAGCGACCACGCGGAAACGACCGTTGTCGGCGGACGTACGCCTAATATGGAAACAATCTGACGTGGTTCGTTAGGTCTCCGACGCCTTCATGACGGGGGTCTTACATCCGATAATGCAATGTTTTGGCTCATAGAAACGCATTGCATATCATAGAGCCGATTGCGTCATCTCAGTCCGTTGTCTAAACGATCGTTGAAGTTTAACAAATTGCACATTGGTCCTCCTGAAACGAGTACGTGTGTTCCACCGCGTTCGTATCTGATTTTGACATCCTGTCAGGTGTCACATCCTGCCGGTTTCCCAAGACGCAATGTACCTCCCATCATGCACGGCTACCATGTGCTTCCCTCAACTGCAGTCGTACCAATCGCCAGTATAAGTTGTTTCATCCACATCGACAGTAGCAGCTCGTGGGGGGTTCTCGCCTTGTAGTGCATTGTGGTGCATCGAAGCGTCCATTATGTTCCTCGTGCCCATGGCGGCCTTGTTGACGGTGCATGCGAGACGACCGTGGGTATCCCAGTTATATAGAGCCAATTCTTATGAACAAGGTGCCCATGATGTCTCCCGATCGAGGGGACCACACACTTGAAAGGTGGGGGAACTCTCACAACATCCTGGTTCCCACCGAACGACAGTGACGACGACTTGATAGATGATCCGTGCTTGACGCGCCAGACACCCACCGTCGACAACAACGATGCACTCTCCTTGTAGTCGACGGGACCCCACGCCCTCAAGCTGAGGGTCCTCTCAGGATGTCCCGTGTAGGCGGGCGTGTGCTCTCGGTGAAGGGCCAGCCTGTCTGATCTGACCATGAGGCAAAGGCAGCCGATGCCAAGGCGAAGGCTGCCGCCGCCCGCATCTTGGACTCCACCCCACATGCTACCCTGAAGAAGCGGAAGGTTGCGGTGGACTTCCCCGGTGGCTCAACATTTTAGAACATGGCCATATGCAAAGCCGCAGTGGAAGAGTATGCGGTTCACAACCGCAATACGCTGAGGTGGTTGAAAAGCGACCGCACTCGCTTTGTGGCGCGGTGCAAGCAGTATGCGACGAAGAAGTGCCTGTGGATTGTTTGTGTCAGGTACAGCAAGAAGCCCGGAGCAGTCAACATCACGTCGTTCGTGGATGGCCACCTTTGTGACTCCGGCCTCGGCCGGGGTAACCCCGTGCGCTCCATGAGGTGGGTTGCATGGCAGATTGAGAGCACCATCGCGAAGGACCCATGTGTGAAGCCCAAAGCGCTGCAAGCGGTCGTGAAAGAAATGGCCAATACGAAGGTCCCCTACACCACCCTTTACCGTGTAAAGAAAGTGTGTTTGGAGAAGATGTAGAGCAAGAAGTCGGACTCATGGAGCATGTTCCCTGGTTACGTGGACGAGGTACGTTATCCCACATTGGTTTACTCTACTCAATTTTCAACGCTTCAGCTATGTCATACTTTAGGGACTCAACATGTGGAATATGCTGTCCCATGCAGGTGCTCAGGGTTGACCCGCTGGCCATCGCCAAAGCCGAGAAAGACCGTATCACGAGCGCCTTCGACAGAGTTTTCATCACACCCGGTGCCTGCAGGAGAGGTTTTGAGTACACAAGGCGGGTCCTCGTCATGGATGGCACACATCTAAAAATGGCCACAAGCAGGTACTCCTCATCATGCATTTCTTTGACGCAAATGACAACGCCATGCCCGCTGCGTATGCCTTGGTGTCCGGGGAAGATGAGCACAACTGGAGCTAATTCTGTGAGTTGGTTGCAGCAGTGTATCCCATGGCCGTACAATATGGAACAACGGTCATATCTGACCGCGAGAAGGGACTGGCCAACGCTGTTGAGGCCAAGCTGCCCGGGGCGATCCACACGTACTGCATGTGGCACCTTATGCGCAACGTGCAGTCCAAGTGCCAGGGCAGGTCGGGGGTACTATTCTGGAACCTGGCGCACGTGACGACGCAAGTGGATTGGGACGCATGCCTGGCAGAGATGCGGCGCATAGTGCCAAGGGCAGTTGATTACCTGCTGGGCGGGAATGGAGAGCCCGGCATCCCGAAGGAGCGTTGGAGGAAGCTGTTCTGCCCGGTTTCTCGCGGTAGGCATACCACTAGCAACGCCATGGAGTTTCTGAATGGCAAGCTGGTGGAGCTCAGGAAGATGTATCCGTATTTTTGTTTCGTGAACGTGCAAGTGTTTGTGCAGCGATTGTGGTACATTCGGCGCAGGATGGCAGACGACGCCGAGGGCAATGTCGCGCCTCCGCTCTACCTCAGGCTGAAGAATAACTGCGACCGCAACACAAAGTATTCACTCAACCTGGATGGCGACGAGACGGGACCATGGCACAGCGGCAAAGCCACGCGTCGTAACGGCACTCCACGTGACATCAACCTCACCACCAAGGACTATTCGTGTGGACATTGGCAGGAGTATGGGGTGCCGTGCCCGCACGCATGCAGCCTACTGTTGGAGAACGCGCTGAACCCCATAGCGTACGTTGATTTCGGCTACCTGAACCTGAGCTACAAGCAGACCTACAATGCCCCGTTCCCATTGCCAAAGGTGCGGCAGGTGAAGCCGGCAGAGTAAGTAGCCTAAGTGGAAGCAGCCAGGCCCAAGTCGCAGGCGCGGGCGGCCAGCCACAGTGCGCTTGGACAGGTACGCGAAGATGAAGAAACGGCGCATTTGTGCCCGCTGTGGAAAGCAAGGCCATGTCCGGCGGGCATGCCCTAATATGGAGGCCCCAAGCCCCGAGCACATGGCGGCCGCACTCGTCTCCGAGCTAGACGCTGAGCGTCGCATGCGGGCCTCCTGCCGGACTAACGTGGACGCCATGGGATACTGAGATGTTGAGGCGGATGATGCATCCCCTGCCAAAGAGGAGGAGGAGGAGGAGGAGGAGAAGGAGGAGCATGTGGAGGGGGAGGACGAGGAGGGGAGGGATGGGGAAGGGGAAGAGGAGGAGGGGAGGGGAGGGGGGAGGGAGGTCGTCAACCCTGTCTCTGTGTCCTGTGACGAGGAAGGGGTCGACCACCATGATGCCGAGGATCGTGAGGAGGCATGGATAGTCTTCCATGCTGAAGTTGATAGCATCAACCACTCCTTTGGCCCTTGGTGAGTCTGGGTGAGCTTGTTTTGATTGCCATTACTTCATTTGAACTCTGCCTTCAACTTCATTCATGATGTCTAACACCATTTTCATTCCATGTGTGTGCTTTGCAAAGATCACCAACGTGCACTTCTTGAAGAGGAGGTGCATGCCAGATCACATGTGGCCCGTGATTGCACTCCTGCAGTAGAATAGCTTTCAGCTGTGGTGTACTTTGGTTAGTAGTTTTTTTATCAACTCCGCTTGACTAAGAGTTCTAATTCCCAATGCCTGAGCTTGTGTACTCCTCCCTCACCATATTGAAATCAGCCCACATTCCTCTTCTGCTCAAATAATTCACAACCACTAACCACACATTGGACGTTTGCTTTGTTCAACTATGCATCTGTTGTAGTCCACAATTGCAGTAAGGTGCAAATTGGAATGCACAATGGTGTCCTGAAATTAATTTATAATGTATGTACCTCAAGCAGCTACCAAGTGTACACATGTTCATTTCGTTCTCTTTGTGACAATTGTTTGAAGGAACCAGAAACATGAGTTCATGTGACCAACAAGACTTGACCGTCATCTTCCTCATGGGAGTTGGTGCGATATTGGTGTGTCAGAAACTGTATTCCTATTTGTGGCCGCCAACAAGAACAAGATATCTAGGCATGTGCCATTGTACAGCGACACACAACGACGCATGTCGATTGGATGCCTCCACGAGTGAAGCAGAGGCAGAGGAGAGTCATTGGGAACATGTCTTCTACGAGGGAGGAGACGAAAATATCGACTTTGTTGATGCCGATGAGGACATATTCTATGATGCAATGGGATGTCAAGGACGGCAGGGATGTGGATGCGACTTGTGCCACTAGCTCTGGCTGTGCAGTATCCTGGATCCAAAGTGGTTAGATTCAGAGTGGATTGGCTAGTACTTCCTGAAATCATTCAACAATGGTCGTACTTGGGTCATGAACATTACTCCCATGCCCAGACTAGTTGCATGAATAACACTGTAGTGCCCATAGCTGTCAATGAAATAATAATGTACTGCCCATAGTTGTCAATTACCTTTTACTTTTGTGCCCGGAAATGCGACAAAAATAAACAACAGATACCCATATTTCTCATTGAAATAATAGTTCCATGCCCATAGTTCGATACCCAGTCATGTCTATGCAATAAAACTTGGATGCCCATACATGTCACTGAAATAGTACTCGCATACCAAGAAATGACAATGCAATGAACCTCAGAAGCCCATAGTTGTCACTGAGATAATACTCACATACCCACAATTGTCAATGAAATAAACCTCGGAGGCCCACACTTGTCAATGACATAATACTCGCATACCCTGAATTGTCAATGCAATAAACCTTGGAAGCCCATACTTGTCACTGAGATAATACTCGCATACCCAGAATTGTGAGACCAATAAAACTCAGATGCCCATACTTGTCACTGAAATAATACTCGCATACCCTGAATTGTCAATGCAGTCAAACTCTGATGTTCGTAATTTCATCATCGTATGCCTACTACGGACTCGGTGGCTCGGTCCATGTCCACGGCTCCCATGGCTCGGGACAGTTGGGCGGCCTGCTACTGGGCATGGGCACTCCCAAGTTCCAAGCCATGTGCTCCAGAGTCACAGGAGCTCGGGCCCATGATGGTTCTTCATCTCCTAACTCTCGGTTGCGTGCTACATTGCGGTCCCACCGCTCCTTGAATGCGGCCCATGCCCGATGTGCCGCCCGAGGGTCCGCTAAGGGAGTACCCCATCCATGATGTGCCGAGCCATCTGGACTGACGTCGTTCTCCATGTCCAGCGAACGTGTTAGTCAAAGTTCGACACTAGGAGTAAACTAAGCGCAGACAACTGTCGGGGAAGCACCTTCAATACACACTGTAGTACTGGTTCATCGTGCGAACCGGTAGAAAAAGCGGTTCACTTGATGAATCTCTTCACGTGAGCCTGAGTGGACGTCGGCACATGCCGCCGACATCGGGTGAAGGTGTGCACGGCGTCGGCAACTTCCACCGTAGACAATATGTCATTGCTGGTGGCCGCATCCATTCGGCGAGCATTCATTGGCGATAAAAATGTCATGTTCCCAGCAACGCGCAGACATCGTCTACAACACGACAATATCAGTCCACATGCATGGCTCCAGCTTGTGCGAATTTCCCGCCGCCGAATGGTAAACGAGAAAACAAAGCGGAGGCTGCCAAGCCAGGATGGCAACATGCGAGGCTTGTTTACGACATGCAAGTCCATCAAGGCTGAATACTTCGATCGAATAGTGGGTACAGTAGAAATAAATTTTGGTTTCGTCACGTACAATGAAAACTATGGGCACCGCTGTCATTTTGATTCCGACCATGGACACCGCATGCGTCTCGGTTTCGACTTTGGACCCCGCAGTCGGCTCCATTTTGATTTTGGACACCGTGGATCTATCGACCGAGACCATGGAATCCGGAGTATTTATGCCCGAATTATTTTCACTTGGGGTGTATTTGGGTTGGTAGTTTTGTTTAACTCAGTTTCTGGAAGATAGTGTAGTGCTTAATGCCTCTCAGCTTGTGTACTTCTCAATACTTGTGAATGAGTGATGTCCAACTTCCTTTTTTGTTAAGACCAATCAGAAGCAGAAACTAAGGATGTGTACATATAGACTTCTAACATGTTCATTTCATTCCCTTTCAATCAAATGTATTTTCTGTCTAAGCACTTAGACGAGGACCCTGAAACATAACTTCATGTCATCCACTTGACTAGACTGTGGGGTTCCTCTCGGGAGTTGGTGCAACATTGGTATGTCAGACACTGTATTCCTATTATTGGTAGCCAACAACTATGAGATATGAAGGCATGTGCCATTGTACAGTGACATACAACGATGGATCTCAAATTGATACCTATA
The DNA here is from genome assembly GCA_023375785.1 of Penium margaritaceum. NCBI lineage: Eukaryota > Viridiplantae > Streptophyta > Zygnematophyceae > Desmidiales > Peniaceae > Penium > Penium margaritaceum. The sequence goes on along the minus strand of SZWC01007268.1, from coordinate 76,071 downwards.
AAAGTGAAGCAGAATCAGGGATTGGCACGGAGAAGACGTTTTCTACGAACAAGAAGATGAAGAAGACAAAGAAACCAAATTGCATGATGCCAATGAGGAAATTTTCTTTGATGCAATATCCTGTCAGGGATGGCAGGGATGTGCCTGTGAGGTGTGTCAGTTGCTCTGGTTGTGCAGTGTCCTCGATCCAGAGTGGTTGGATCCATAGTGGTTTGGGTAGTAGTTCTTCTTCTTGTTTGTCTGAAGACATGTAGTTCTTTGTTAACAGTACAATAATGTCCATTGATTTAATGAATTTCAGTACCCATGCAATATAAACGAAATGTACCCATGAAGATGAAGGCTATGTGAATACAACACTATGAACTCACTTTTACGGTCATATATTGAAAGAAATAGAAACTGCGTACCTTTATAGATCAAAACAATACTTTGTTGGCCTTGAATTCATACACGAATGTCCTTAATTGTTTTTGAATTAATACTCGAACGCCCATACTTGTACCTGGAATCAGACTCGGATGCCCATGCTTGTCAGTGAAATCATACTGGAATGCCCATACTTGTGACATCATTAATGCTTCAATGCCCATACTTGAACTGAACTGAAGTCATACCCAAATACCCATACAAGTCACTAAAATAAAACTGGAATGCCCATACTTGTTCCTGAAATAATGCTCGAATGCCCATAAATGTCAATGACATAATACTCGAGTGCCCATACTTGTGACTGCAATGATACTCGCATACCCATATTTGTCACTGAAATAATAATCGAATGTACATAATGGTCAATGAAATAATACTCAAATGCCCATACCTTCTCTGAAAAAATACTCGAATGCCCACTATGGACTCGGTGGCTCGAGCATGGACATGGACCGAGCGTCCATGTCCATGGCTCCCGTGGCTCGGGACATATGGGTGGCCTACTACTCGCCATGGGCACTCCCAAGTTCCAAGCCATGTATTCCAGAGTCACAGGAGGTAGGGCCCATGATCGTTGTACATATCCCAAATCTCGGTTGCATGCTTCATAGTGATCCTACTACTCCTTCAATGCGACCTATGCCCGATGAGCCGCCACAGGGTCCTCTACGGAGTACCCCATCCATGATGTGTCGGGCCATTTGGAAGGACGTCGTTGTCCATGTTGATCCAACGTGTTAGTCAAAGTTTGACAGTAGGTATAATCTTTTCGCAGCAAACTAACAGGGAAGCACCTTAAATCCACATGATAGTACTTGTTGATAGTGCAAACTGGTAAAAAAGAACGATTCACTCATTGAACCTATTCGCGTGACCCTGAGTGGACATGGGCACATGCCGCCGGCATATGTTGATGGTGTGTACGGCTTTGGCAGATTCCACCGTGGACAATATCTCATTCCCGCTGGCCTCGTCCATTCGGTGAGCATTCATTGGCAGTAGCACTGTCCTCTTTCTTACGATGCGCAAAGGTCGGGTACAACGCGACGAAATCGGTCTACATGCATGGCTCCAACTTCAACGAACTCCACGAACGCCACAGAACGGTAAACGACAAAATGAACCACAGGCTTTCAAGACTGCTTGTCAACATGTGAGGTTTTTTAACGACATGCAAGTCCATCATGAATGAATAATTTGAGCGAATAGTGGATACAGTTGTCATGTTATTCGTTTTCCCCTTGCACCGTGAAAAACATAGACATCGCTGTCATTACGTTGTCGACTATGGACACCGCTGACAAATCATCTTCGACTATTGCCACCACCGTCGGTTCATTTTTTACTATGGACACCGCGGATCTATCAACCGAAACGATGGGCACCGGTGTATTTATGCCCTATCTCATTATAATGGTTGGCCTTCGCCGCACGTTCGATCGACCGATCTAACGACATTGAACCGGTGACATTTTGAACTTGTTTTTCTCCCGTTGTGCACGACCGACAATGATTAGGAAAAATGGTCTTGCTTCCAGCTTGCCGGCGTGCGATACAGTTTCTTTAATGTGGACAATCGTCGCACAATGTGCACAATGGGAGAGCGCATGCTCGACATCCCCCCCCCCCCCCCCAATTTCGAGAGAACTTGGAGAGGGGGTCATTGACCTGACACTGCCCTCACGTCGTTTTTTACGAGTACGACAGAATGACACGTACACATCGTCGACGTTGCACTCTAGGGTCATGTACATGTAATCGTGAATATTTGCCTACTTTCAACATGGGTACCCCGTTATAAAAATAAAACCTCATAGTATGTTGTTCCAAAAATTGCGGACTCAGATACACCATCTTTATGATATCAGACACTGGATACGTAATACAAAATGAAACTGGTCTGGGTATCCACTTCCTTTTTCAGCACATGCCGGCACGACAGCTTAAAATTTGGATATGGTGGGTATCTCGACGCTCCGTCCTTTCTTTTGGGGGGGGGGGGGTACATAGGAACCCTTCACAATTGTTTTGTTGTCAAACGGGCATACTAACCGTTCTGCCCAATCCACGAGGGGGTTGGTGACGCCCTACCCAGCAAACAAATAATGTTATAGCCCTTCCCAGTGACTACAAAAATAAAACTGCCCTGCGCACTCGCTTCACCATGCTCGATCAGTGGCATGCGCCGCTCATAGAGCGGAGCGAGGTGGGGCATGTCGACCCCACTTGCAACTCTCACTCCCACGTGAGGATCATGATCGATTTAGGCTTTTCTATGTTTTGTGTGGACGGAGCCCAAGAAACCCTACATCAAACAAGGGGGTTTGAGTATAGAAAAAAAAAAACAAAGAGCTCATCGCTGGATCGCGATCGAGCAAAAACATCCATTTGATCGAGCAAAAATGCCCATTCGAGATCAAGCGGAAGTTCTCGTTTTGTTTTTCTTTTGGGCCTCATTCCGCTATACCCATCATGTGGGCCTCCGAATTTTCTCTTGGCCATTTTGGACACGGTACTCACATCATAGAAAATATGCGTTCAGTACCCACTTTTCTTGAAGCGCCTCAGATCATGCATGCCGTGCCCACTATTGGAAAAAAAATCATGGTACACCGGTTGCAGACGAATGAGTTCAAAGACAGTGGTTATCCGACAAATGTTTTTTTCTTCATTTTTCAGCGCATTAAGTCACCATTTTTACAGTGTAAGAAATCAACCCTGACTCAAGCGCCTTTTGAATGACTTCAAGCGAAGCACAAGTTCTGCAAGGAAAAATATGTAGAAAAGTGATCACTTGTCCCCTACTTTCTTTTGGCCTTTGAAGAGGGGGGCTTTGACTTCGGATGAACGACGTAAAGATGACATCATTTGCATGTAAAAGCAGACTTCAGATACCCTCGGTGTAGAACATGCAGCACCGACGGCAAACGAGAACCTCGTCAACACCCGAACGGACTCTAATCATAGCAAATCTTGATCATGCAAAGTGTTGCCAAGTGGGCGTTGCCATCTGTAGTCCTCATGCCAACGGTGCCAACTGGTGGATATTTCGAGGTCAGACCACATGCTGTCAACGTCGTTTTCTCGACGCTGACGTGCCTCCCCTCGTTGGCGTTTCGGACCCAGGTGCATCATAGGATTAATAGTTTTTGTTTCTCCCTCCGTACATGTTCACACTGCATGCATGTTTTTGCGACGGTTGTCGTCATGGTATGTCGGCCAACCGCCATGCCATGTGGATGTTCTCTCTCGTCGTGCGTAGGGGTCATGACCGTTGAGCCATTGTTCATGTGTACGCGACATGTCCTTCCATTGTCACCGCTTTGACGTAACGGGAGTCTGTCTTCGGTATGGCTCTCCTCGCTCTAACAACGGGTGGGTTTGCCAAGTGCAGATGGTGGGTACAATGCATATTACGACGCATGGCATGCATTGTTATACCCACTTTTGGCCAAGATGGCCACCACTTTTTACGCCACAAGTGGCGACTATCCACAGGAAAATCCACCAGACGTCCGCGTCTCCCGCTTCAACCCTAAGTCCTTCATCCTTTGGACTGATTGGGAGGAGCATGAGTACAATAGTCACATCAATGTTGTAGAGCATATGAATGCGTACTCTCCAGACCGAGTTGAACATCGCACGATGCGACTTGGAGGAAGTCAACGTGTTTGTCCGTTTCGTGATTATCGTGCGGGTGGGTTGAACCCACTTTGTCTGTAGAAATGGCATCGCATCCGACGAGGTTGAACCTCTTGCTATGTCAAAGTATGCTACCTGCTTGCCACATCACACAATTTAATCTTGTGTACTTTCTCCAAATATGTGCTTGAAGTTCTTTCCCTACATGTCTTCTTTGTAGGGTCTTCCAATGAAGAAACACTGCCCCCCTTGGCAGAGAAGACCGGCAAAGAAGTGGAAGCCACTCTTGCTTGTTCAAGCAAGTGCACATCAAAATGCACGGATTTCCCGGGTGGTCAAGCCTTTTGGAACATGAATTCCTATCACAAAGCTATCCAAGATTACGCTGTTGACCAAAACATGCGTGTCTCCTTGGTCTGTAGTGAGCCAACTCGCCTAAAAGTCTGTTGCAGACTGTTAGATTGCGGGCTGCCCATGGCTCCTCAAGGTGCGCTATCAGCGTAAGCACATCAAGGTCGCCGTGATTGATTTTGTGGATGGACACAAGTGCACCCCCACCACCAAAAAGGGCGATCAGGCACGTCGAGCAGCATGGGTGTTGCGCCACTTCGAGCAGAAGATGAAGAAAAATTCGTCCACCAACACAAAGGCACTGCAACAGATTGTCGAGGCATGCACAGGGGAGAAAGTGCACTATCCAGTGGTATATTGAGCAAAGAAGGCGACCTAGGAGAAGCTGATGAGGGAGAAGACGCTTTTGTGGTCCCTCTTCCCAGCCTACATAGCAAAGGTTAGTAATTTGTGGTACACATCCCATTTTCAACTGTCTTTTGCATTTGTGAAAGACCCTTGCCTTAAACAAGTGTCAACATGCGCTGTATGTCGTGTTGTTGAAGAGAGTGGACCCCCAGACGTTTACGTGTGCTGAGCAGGACAAGAAAAAGCTGCTCTGTCGGGCCTTTGTGGCACATGGCGCTTGTCAGGAGGGCTGGAACCATGTGCGACGCCTCATCACCATGGATGCTACATTTAGGAAAAAAGGGTTCAAGCAGGTTCTCCTCATTGCTCAGTTCTAATATGCCAACAACCATTTCGCACCCATGGCGTTTGCACTCTGCGGAAAAAAAGACAAGGAAAATTGGACGTGGTTCGTCCAGCAGCTGTTGCACACATATCCAATAGCAAGAGAGCGAGGAACATTCATCATCTCCGATCAAGACGCCAGGCTCCTTGCTGCTGTGGCTAGAGAGATGCCTCGTGCTACCCACACATACTATGCATAGCACATCCAAGAAAACGTCAAGGTCAAAGCGGACCAGTGGCCACTAACCTCTTCTAGACCCTCACCCATACCTTCAACAACAAGAAGTTCAAGCGCACATAGGAAGAACTTGCAAGGGCTTCTACGCAGGGTCTAGAGTACATCTTCGGTGGTGGTGAAAAACCTGGCATACCGTTGGACAGGTGGATTCGGGTCTTCATCCCCGTCACACGTGGCGGTCACATGATAAGCAACACAACAGAGTCCTTGAATGCCCGGACCATGGATCTACGACATCTCTACCCCTTTCACTATTTTTTCCAGCTTTACGTGTGGGTGCAAAAACCATTTGCTGACCGGCGGAAGCTGACTCATGCCGACAATATGGTGAAGAACTGCACATAGAAGGCGAGGGAGTATGACATCATCCCGATGGGACCACTATCTGGCACTGTGTCGGGTCCCAAGAGTCTTTCTGGGCGAGAGGTGGACTGCAACACCAAGAAGTGTAGCTGCGAGCAGTGGGCCGAGTACGGGTTCCCGTGTCAACATGCAGTGAGCCTTCTCGTAGATGCTGGAGTGAAAACCAAAATGTACATTGACATTCACCTGAAAAAAATAGCCTGGAAAAGGACCTACCATCGCCTCATGCTCGGAATCAATCTCTGTGACGTGTAGTACGCAGAGAAGGAGTGGGGCCTGCCAGGAAAGAAGCGCGGAGCCGGGAGGCTGAAGTCCAGACTCCGAAGCGGAAGGACTGGTATGAGCGTCGCAAGAGGGACCGCATCTGCAGCCGGTGCAACCTGGCTGGACATGGGCCACAAAAAAAGACAAACCCACCTATCCTCGTCCTAGCTAACGTTGTAGCAGCTCGGCACAGACAGCTTGCTTCAGGACGTGGGGTGCGAGGTGAGGGTGGACAAGGCCCCAGATAACCTGGAAAATTAGCAGGTGATGACGTAGCTAGAAGTGATGCAGTAGGTGATGCAGTAGTAGAAGCATCCGCAGCAGGTGGTGATGTTCCTGGAAGTGATGTAGTAGGTGAGGCATTAGCACTATCAGCCACAACTAGAGATGATGCAGCTGGAAGTGATGTAGTGGGTGAAGCAGCAGAACCCGCGGTCTCCTCTCAGGTTGACAATCCTGGGAGTCCAGCGGGGGCAGTAAACAACACAACAAACAACAATCCGTCCTCCAGTGACTGGTCAGAGGATGAAAGTGCCTCAGACTATGTGACAAGTGAGTGTGAGTAGTGGGAGTCAAACGACAGCTCTACCCCCTCGGACTCCTCTGAGGAAGAGGGACCACCGTGACACAAACGGACACATAGAGACCGTTTTGTCTGAGAAAAGGTAATTCTCTCATCCATGAAATGCATTGATGACCATTGGTGCATACGTGTTGACTTCTATGTCCTCAACTTTGCTTTTTTTGTTTATGTTTTCTGTGCAGGTGAGGCACATCCATGTCCTGCTGAAGACGGTGGTCAAGCGGCAACCAAAGTCAAGATTGCACCGGCACAAGGTCAGATCACATGTGGCCCATGACACGGGATGTGCGGTGAAGGATGCAGATGTCATCTGTTGCAAGATGGACAATCTTACCCTAGGGAAGACAGAGGTGGAGGAGGCCAGATATCAAGTGGCCAACCCATGTACCAGCATGTGTGTGTCCCCCTTTGGGGAAGACTTTCAGTATGCATGCCAAGAGTTCAGTGAAGGAGCAGAGTGTCCTGCTTGTGAGGTCATATTTTTTGTGCACAGCTTATTTGTATACGTTCAATTGTGGATTAGTATATGTGACTTAGCACCTCTGTTTTGCTAGGCACCATGATTGCAAAGTTGCTTTCAATGTCATGTATTTCTCCACTCAGTCTTGTGCTTGTTGCTTAATGTCAGTAATTACAAGAAAAGGGACCTTGTTCATTAATATTTCATTATTTTGTTTTATGTTTAAGCCACTAGATGCCAGTACAAAGTGCAATACAGTTTCATGTAACCACAGTAACCAAGTTCATGCACTACGCAGACATGAGTGTAAATGGATGCCGATGTCAAGTTGATACATGTCACATACGATGTACATAGCACATGATGATGTAAGTGTGTGTTTATAGTACCATAGCAGTTGAGACCATAGGAAGTAAGATGGTGATGGACAGTGTAAAGGACACGCACATGGACATGTAATACAAAAGTGAGCACACATACCAGTTCTTTAGAGATTCTGGATGTTAGTGGAGACAACATGGATGAATTCAAGGATGAAATTAAAACATGCCCACTATCTAGCATAGAGGACAAGAGTTGCACATAATTATTGGTCACATCCTATATGAATTCGTACATAAATATGCCAGATGCCCATTATGCGCCACACTTCGGGCTGTATAGAATTTCAATGGACAGAAAAATGAATGAATTTCAGATTAACTTTGACACATGCCATGTCTTTGCCATTGTAAGGGCTGGCATGGTAGGAATGTAGTGGAAACATGTAGAATATATTCGTGGATAAATATTACGCATGCTTACTATCTACCACACTAAGTGTTGGATGGGCTACCACTGATCAGGAGTGTTAGGCGGACGCGGAGTGGGCATACGCCTGGCCAGGATCCAAACCATGGTCTCCGGTGGGGGAGTATTGGATTTCCATGATGGCATCCTCTTACGTGTTACCCAATGGTCAAACTTAGCCTTCATGGTGGCCCATACAACTGTGGCTTTCCCCGGATGCAACATGGCTGCTCTCCTCGATGCTTCCTCTCCACCCCACGTACCGGCTTCATCCCATCGTCACGGCTCATTCGGAAATCCACTCATGTCTTCGTTGGTGGCCATGTTTGCGTGATGGATAAGGTGTACCACATAGTGTTGATGTCCACAGTTTATGTGTCGCATGGGGCCTACATGCAGAAACGATGACAGTGCGCACCATTATGTTTGACAGTTAAATCTCATAAGAGAGAACGGTCAATGTGGCAACATGAGGCGTTGCACCCCAGGCGCGACAATCGATGTGCATTGGACGAACGGACCGGGCCCGCCCTTGCACTCATTCTTGATGGGTTGTGCACAAACGTGTGCAAACTGTAGGTTTGACTTATGTCACTTGTTCAACTAACGTCATAAAGGGTCAACGATTGTTTTTGCGGTTTAGGTCGTCAACTATGCTTGCAAAAACAAATTGCACGGGGTGGATGGTGATCGCAAGAGGCCAATGAACAACGCTCAATCATTGGAGACTGAGGAAAGACACATCTGCAACCCTCCAATGGTAGCTCGGAATGACAATGTTGCCAAGTCATAGTGGAATCTTGCAAGTGTGTGGTATACTACCAATAGCAACTGCTTTGCTGTCCTTGCAGTGCGAGGCTAGAATAGGGTCCTGTTTGAATGATTTTGTGTTACTTTTGTCGGTGTGGAAAGTGGGTATGCGGAGAATAACATTGGTCCCCATACGATTTTTTTCTCGGTGGACATCCGGAGTATTAATTTTCAATAGTGGTCCTTAAAAGTATTTTCTGCCTTTCGTGGACGTTACAGTTATTCTTTTGTCAAAGTGGCCCCCTATTCTTTTTTTTGCAAACATTTGGTATGGTGTACATAAGTTCCAATGACAGTGGATATGCGGCAAAAGTACCCTTTTTCTTTCTAAATCATAAACCACAACTTTTTCACATGCAAACCTAAGTCAAACCCTATCCCGGATTGCATTTGGGGTTTTGTTTTTGCACAGGCTCCTGTTGTTACGTACCAGACGTACACGAGTCCCTAATCTTTCCGAGTGGGCATTTCTCTCATTACACAGACAGCCCATTGCATTGCGAGACTACGATATTCACTCCGATGGTCAATGACAAACTGGCCAACTACCCCATCCTCAGTGAATCTTCCCGAACCTTCCGACAATTTCGACCACTCTCGCGAATCTATGACTGAATTGTCACGATATTTTGGTCGACTTCTTGATGCACAAATACAAATCAGGATTTATAAAGATGCATCTTGCATCTTCACCGTTGATTCTCAAAGACCCCCAATTTCTATGCAAACCTTCTCGAATCCGACCACTCACAATGCTACTTTGCACGCGTCGCTCGACAATCAACCTAACGGCCCCGCCTGTGCCTAATTCGTAACTCGATACTTGTATTCATATGTTTGACCATTTCAACACTTTTCATCGAAGTACACTGACCACTTATTACAAATTGCTCAAGTGTCCCAAATTCTAAGTCGTGTTATGCCTTGCAACTTCTACTTGTTCACCATCTACGCTCCGTTTGACATAATACTTTGTATCAGAGCGCAGCGGTGCTGGAGAGGTATCCGACTACTTTATCCATCCGGAGGACTACCTCTCACAAGCCGTCAGTGCATCTCGCACGTCAAGACTCTGCAGACTTCGCGACTATGACGTGAGGCAAGCAAGCACAACAGACGACCAGCAGCATGTCTTCAACGAAGACTTCGGCGATGGAGGAGCAGAACATGCCAATGCACGCGTACCCCAAAGCAACTTCTAATGCTGGTGTGGCAGGCTATGCGACAACTGGACCAACCATTACGGCTTCGACGACCAATCTGGTCACGGACCCAACGGCGATAAACCAGGTGTCCATACCTACAACCTCGATGATGACAACAAGGACGACAGGTGGCACTAGACCACATGTGCAGATCAATGAGGAGCTGGCAAACCGGATCTCCGTGCTCAAAGGAATGAACAGCCATCTGCTCCAATAACTCAATGTTGCAATGGAGGCTCTTTGCAACACAAGCGCATGAGAAGCGGTGCTCATCAAGAGAAATTCCCAACTCTTCAGGGAACCCAAAATTCATCTGGCTCCACAGAACCATTTGATCCCGCAAACTCAAAAGGACCGATGATTCGGATGTGGCTGACGAGTTTGGAGGTGTACTTCACAGCTACTGGGATCAACAAAGATCAGAAGAAAATTGACCTCGCAGCCTTGCTTTTGTGTGACACAGTGTTAAGTTGGTGGTCTGATTTCAAGACAATCCAACGGTAGCACGAGACCGGTGGAGAGTCATCAATATACAGCAGCGCCTGTCCCATACCGCCGACCGTGGGCATTCTACCCTTGGAGTAGATCAACTTAAAATGGCAAGACGTGCTGATGACACCAACCGCCTGGAACAAATTCTCGCATGCGATGCTCACACGCTGTGGACGAATTAAGAAAAAGTGTGATGCACGGTACAAGCTCTTGCATCTCCGTCAGTAGTCCAGCGTGGCAGATTATATGTAGAGATTTCTTGAGATCATCATTGTGAAATCGCCCTCGACGAACTCTGTTTTCACTGCAACAATTGCCTCAAGCGATATATCCGACAAGCAATTGCCATTTTTGGCATCCAAAAAGACTTGTCGCAGATGCTCATAGTAGTAGAAAGAATCAATTGTGTTGACTACAACGCTAAGATCAAGGAATCATATGGTTGGTGACCTCCTAAGCACAACTATCATGGAAACGGAAAAAACCGGTGGGTAGAATCCTTGACCCTGATGGAAGTGGACGCCGTCGACCAGAGAGAAACTCAAACATGCTACAACTACGGAAAAGTCGGGCACATTGCTCGTAACCTTCAGAGCAAGCAGCATGTCAGCAAAGGGGGAAAGTTGTAGATAAATGAGTTGGGAAACGGCAAAGGGCAGGAGTGAAAAGCACAACTCTTGTCCCCATAGAGCGATATGCATCAAGCGATCGCCCATGTGCACGACCTACATTGCTGTAGAGGATTTCAGAGATTGCAAAGTTTTATGAGGGGTACGAGGAGGACCAATCGACGATACTGCTAAAAGTTCAACCTCGAGGATGCAAAAGTCGCATAATGGTACCGGCACTATTGGATGGAGGAGCTTCACACATCTTCGTGAGCAACGACATGGTTCACAAACTGGGTTTGCAGACTGAACCAGGGGTGTTTGAAGGAAAAACCGTTGATGACATATTGCAAATACGGAGACTCCAAGAACCATTACGCCTAAAATTGGGAGATCTACGGGATGTAATGGTCTAGAGATCTTATCCAATGAGTGATCAAAAAATTGTCTTCTGATGATATTACCTGTACCGACACAATCCGTAGGTCGACTGGAACAGCGTCGACGTCTACGTGGACATTGATGGCACTAAATGACAACTTCCGCGTGCGGAACGGAAGCGGACAATGGAAGCAAAAGAGGTGGAAGCAGTAGGGGAAGCCACGATAGCCGAGAAGCAACATCTTGTGGAGCCAATACCGCTCAACGTGGCCAGCTACTATAAACTATGAGGAGCTCGTGCGTGGCTCATACATCTCGAGCCAATAGAGGAAGCGGAAGTGGCAGCAGCTGACTCGTCATCCTTATCGGACATATTAGCCTCATCAGTATCGACAAAGTTCGTGATGGTACCCGTAGAGTTTGCACCACTCATCCAAGAGTTCGTTAACGTCTTCCCTGACGAACTCCCAAGGACCTTACCTCCTCTACAAGACATCGACCATCGCATCAAACTAAAGTTGGGCAACATACCTACAGATTGAGGGGCGTATCGGATGAGCGATCACGAGTTGACCGAGTTGAAAAAGCAACTTGACGAGATGCTCGGTCAGGGGTTCATCCACCCATCAACATCACCATACAGAACACCAGTACTATTAGTAAAAACTGGTGAAATACGGATGTGCCCGGATTATCGGGCGTTGAACGACGCTGCCATCAAGAACCTCTACCCTCTTCTCCGAACTGAAAAACTTTTTGACCAGCTCCGAGGGGCCCACATTTTATGAAAAATAGACTTACGTAGCGGTTATCACCAGATACGCGTGGCGGATGTCGACATCGAGAGCATGGCATTCCAAACTCACTACAGGCATTTCGAGTTCATGGTAATTCCGTTTGGACCGATGAATACCCTGTCAATGTTCATGGCAGCAGTGAACAATATTTTCTGACCATACCTCAACGATTTTGTCATGGTGTACCTCGAAAATTTTCTGGTGTACAGCCAGACCCTGGAGGAGCACATTGGACATCTTCAAAAAGTTCTCAAAGTTTTACAAAGAGAGATTTTTTTTGGAAAACTCTTAAAGTGCAACTCTGGTCACCTGTCGGTCGAGTTTTTGGGCCACGTCATCAACGTTGGGCGGATCACCATGGATTTGAAAAAAGTGGCAGCAGTCATTGATTGGCCAATGCCAACCAACGCTTGAGAAATTCAAGTTTTCCTTGGCTTCTGCAATTAATACCGGGGATTTGTACAGGATTACTCCCGGGTGGTAGTGCCTCTTTCTGAGCTCACTCGAAATGAAAACGAGTGGCGGTGGGAAGACAATGAAGAAGAAACGTTCACCACTCTATGGAATTCTTTGACCTCGGCACGGGCCGTATGATTAGCTGATCCAACGCTCGGTTACGTCATGTCCACATATACATCAGACCATGCCATCGGCGCAGTCCACCTGCAAGACCACGGCAACGGCAAGCAACCGGTCGCCTACATGTCTAAAAAACTGCGAGGACCGGAACTCAACTACGTTGTACACGAGAATGACATATTGGCCGTCGTACATGCATTCAAGACATGGAGGTGTTACCTGGATTGCCGTTGATGTATCGTGCACACTGACCACCATACGTTAAAATATTGAAAGACGCAGTCAAACCTAAGTCGACGTCAAACCCAATGGATGGAGTTCCTTGAATCCGGGTTCGACTACGATATCGAGTACCAGCCAGGCAAAATCAACCCAGTGGATGCACCCAGCCACCGACCAGATTTGATGGCTGAGGTGGCAACATTACAGCTGCATCGAGACACATGTCTTGAGCGGCTATTCGCATGAGGCTACAACCAGCCCAACGGATACGACAAGGCAAAATTCTGGTATGACGCACCCTACTAGCGAAGACGATTCACTCGCAATGAGCAACAGACTTCACCGTATGCTCCTCGCAAAATGCCACGACACAGGACCCAGAGGAAACTTGGGAGAGGACAAGACGATGAAGAAGCTACCACAAAACCATTGGTGGGACAAAATACAATCCGACATAGCTGACTTCTGCAAGTCATGTGACACATGTCAACAACAAAAATCATGTTGCACACGACCACCTGGACTTCTACAACCACTCCCTTTTCCGACAGAACCGTGGGCCGATATCTCCATGAGGGATATGACGTAATCCTTGTGGTTGTCAACAGGTTTTCCAAAATGTCCCACTTCATTCTGACAACGACTACCGTCACTACCGAGGGAACAACACGGCTATTTCTAAACAGCATCGTGCGGCTACACAACATACCAAGAACCATCACGAGCGACAGAGACAGTCGATTCAAGAGCCATTTTTTGTGGCCTTGCCATTCACGATTGCTAGCTCGGAAACAGAAAAGATGACGTAGGCAAAAAATCATGTTGTTAAGGTGTGGAAGCGTATATTGATATCTACTTGCTTCATTTTTAGCGTAGCAAATAAAGAAACTACGCAAGGATTCTTTCAGCACAATCCAAGATATTAGCTCTTCTTCAGAAGAGCAAAGGATGGATCAAATTCCTGCTTGCTATCCATTATTTGGTAAGGGAGAGATGTTAAGGCACCATGTCCCCCCGCCAAAAGAATGTGATGGGTGGTTGAGGGTGGTGATGGGGATGTGTGTGTGGTCAAACAGACCGATAGGCATGGGGACATGCTCATGTGAGGAGGCTATGGGAGATGTAGAATCGATCGATGCGACTTGATTATTGATGGGCTGGGGATGTGTATGTGAATTTGAAGCCATTCGGGTACTTCGTAAAAAACGTGTCATTGAGAGGTTGAGGAAAAGCAGAGTGGAAAGATAAGCATATGGATTGGCTAAAGCATGTTCGAGTGGGGTTGGTGTTAATAGGGGTGTTTTCAACAAAGTTTAAATCACCTCCAGTGATGAGGTGCTCTTCTGGAAGATTGGCTTTGAGGTGGTCGTCAATGGAGGTTAAGTGTGGGATGTATTGCAAGGCACGCTTTAGACAGTAAACCTCGATGATGGTAGATTTGTGATTTTCAAGCTTTACGTCAGTTCGAAAGAAATGACCACACGGGGTTGTGTATTCATGAGATGTACTCATGCGGGGGTGATTGACCACAATGACAAATCCTTGGTTTAGTGTGGTTGTGTGGATGATGTGTGTTTGAGAAAGAGTGCGCCGAAGGTGTTGGATGTGTCAATCAAGGTGAAGACATGTGTGAGTGATGATGCACAGTGCAACTTGGTAGACTTGAAGAAACGTAGCTAGGAGTAAGGGTGCACACAGGTTCTTAGGATCACAAATCGGGAATCACAATTCCGGTTTGCAAGATTAAATGTACGATTTTGATTCCAAATTTTAGAACCATCCTGGAATCAAGGTTCAATGATCCAGGCTCTTATGGAAGGGAGGAGAGGGGGGAGGGGGAGACTGTCCAAATTGAGATGCTAGTTATTTTCGATGGATGGGAATTGTTCAACTCTCCACAACCACACAATTCGTATAACCTTTTGTGAGGTCGCCCTTGGTTGTAGGTTAGGCTCGCATCTGAGCTTAAGTAGCATGCATGTGCCATGCCAAATTGCGTCGGTAGCACGTACAGGCCCTAAAGAGCCGCCTTACTGAGCTGTCTCATACATTGGAAGGCACGAACTTTGTCATTTGTGCATTCAAACTGTTATTCTCGAGGGGGATGGAGGGAGGGGGAGGTTGCGCCACTACTGATGTGGCATCAAATGATGCCACAGGGACAAGCTGCTCCGACTTCACTGGCTTCATCATGGTGTTAAATACTGAGCAGTCCTCCATTCCGATCTTTTGTGTCTGGTTTCTAGACCTGAGCGACACCGTTGCTATCAATTTTCTCCTTTTCTATTTGTGTTACTGGAACCATGACAAGAATCATAATTCCGAAGAATCGTGATCTGGGTTCGGAATCACAATTCCAATTCTTACCCAAAATCAAAACCGCAATTCCTGTGTGAGAGTGGGTGCTCTCTGGAGATTTAGCCTTTGTGTGTGGAGAGCACAGTCGCAGCGGAAAGATAGACTTGGAGATGTCTGGAAGCCAGAGATGGAAAATACAGGTTAATTAGATTGAACTGAGTACAGGGTATTTATACTGTCCGGCTGGCTAGTCCAAGCCTCAGCCTACTGCTCTCCTAGCTTGCTACAACAAGCTCCTTGCACCTGTACTAGGTGTCCTACTTGCACCTGAACTCGGTGCCCTACTTGCACCTAGTGCCTTGTGCGAGAAGTCCCCGGCTGTCGATTTTCCAGATCGACGGTCCCTTCTGTCTCTCGGCGAGCCGCCCCGTTGGTCGCGTATGTCTCGCGGCGGTGGGTGCGGTTGCCGTGTTGTGCACGCCACCGGAGAACTGCGACCGTCGCACGGTCGCAGTCACAGGTTTTACTGCCACCATTGACCGCGTCCGTTGCCGGGGCCATCCGTCAAAACAACCCCTCGGCGGATGGCGTCACCGCTACGCCACTCGCCGAGAGGAGGAGAAGCCACCCTCGCGTGGTGTGTTCGGAACGCCACGCGAAGGTGTGAGCAAAATACGCCGTTGGCGTGTGGAGCTCGCAGTTGCTCGCTCACTCCTCGCGTCCTCGCGTCCTCGCATCCCCGCATCCGCACAGTCGCGGTCGAGCGGAGGTGAGCTCGATCGCGAGCCAAATTTCCGAAAAGCGGAAAATGGCCCAGATGCCCCCAAATCCTGGGTGAGACCCCGAGTATGCCAGGAAAAAGGGGCTCCTCGTTACATTCACCCCCCCCGTCACAGGCGCGACGTCCCAGCGCGCCTGAGGTACTCCTGGAGAACTGTGTTGGTTCCCCCAACGTTGAAGTTGGCCTCTGGCTTCCAAGAGTTGTGCTCCGCCGGGTACCCCTTTCACTGCACCAGAAACTCACACCGTCGTCCCCTCTGGCGGTCTGCCAAAATCTTCTCCACCTCAAACTCCTCACTTCCTTCAACCTGGACAGTAGGAGGTGGAGCTGTCCCGCGACTGTGGAAGAAGGTGTTGGGGTCGCGATAGGCACAAAGCAAGGAGATGTGGAACACCGGGTGGATGGTGTAGTGAGCTGGCAGCTCCAGCTTGTATGAAACGGCCGACCGCTTCTCCAGAATGCGGAACGGACCCACCCATCGCGGTTTCAGCTTGGGACTCCCAACTCCCATCAGCTGCAGGTTAGCAGAGTTTAGCATCACCTGATCTCCCACTTGGAACTCCTCCACAGAGCGATGCTTATCAGCCTGCCGCTTCTGCTGCTTCTGTGCCTGCAACAGCCGTTATCGCACCACGTCCCAAGTGGTGGAAAACCCTTCAGTAATCTGCTGCACAGCCGGAAGAGATATTGCTGTAGCAAGGGCGGCTGGGCTCAGTGGATGGTGGCCGTAGACCACCTAAAACGGTGACTTTCCTGTTGATGCTGACACCGCTGAGTTGTAGGCAAACTCTGCCACTCCGAGCTTCTCCTCCCAACCCTCTCCATCCGGTGGGACCATGCTCCGCAGCTACTGCTCCAATGTCTGGTTCTTACGCTCTGTTTGTCCATCGCTTTGTGGGTGGTATGCCGTGGTCAGCTACACTCGTGTGCCCAGCTTCTCCATGAGATCTTTCCAGAATCGCGAAGTGAAGCGTGGATTGCGATCAGAGAACACCGACTGCGGCACTCCATGCAGTTTGATGACATGACTGAGGAGGAGTTGAGCTGTCCCGGCAACTGTGATGCTCTCAGGACATGCGATGAAGTGTGCCATCTTGGAGAACCGGTCCACCACCACCAACACCGTATTGTTGCCCTGCTGCGTCACAGGCAACCCGCCGATGAAGTCAAGCGAGATGTCTGTCCATGGCCTCTGTGGTACAGGCAATGGTTGCAACCCCCCAGGTGGCTTGGTCCTCCGCGCCTTGATGCATTGGCACACATCGCAGCTGCTCACAAAACTCTTGCAATCAGTCGCCATTGACGATCACCGGTATTGGCGTGCCAAGGCTTTGAGCGTCTTGTCGAAGCCGAAGTGACCCGAGTAGTGCGTGTCATGCGCCTCCTCCAACAACAATTGCTTCAATGGCGCATAGTCCGGCACGACAATTCTCTGCTCCTACCCCCTTTGCCAATATAATCCATCCCACCTGGCGTCTTTCAGCGCACCACCCGTGAACTCACTGTCCACGCCATAGCCGTGCTTGAACATGCTATGCATGACTAGAGATCCCATCAGCAGATGGCATAGAGGCTCAAGTCCGGCCTCCGCGACAGAGGATCTGCTGGGTTCACCTTCCCAGGCTTGTACTGGATCTCGTACTCAAAGCTCCCTTCAAGAAACTCCATCCAGCGAGTTTGTCGGCGACTCAGGTTCGACTTCGTCTTCAGGTACTTCAAGGCATAATGGTCTGTGAAGACCACGCAACGTCACGACTCGAGGTAGCACCTCCAATGCTTGAACGCATGGATCATCACCAGCATCTCCTTCTCATGGATTGCGTAGTTCAGCTCCGCACCTCGCAACTTGCGAGACGCGTATGCAATCGGCTGCGGCCCCTTTCTGTGATCTTGCATCAGTACCGCCCCAATGGCATAGGCGCTTGCGTCCGTCGCCATGATGTACTCCTTGGATGAATACGGATGCACCAGAACCAGAGCGTCACACATTGCAGCCTTGAGCTCCTCGAAGCTCTTCTACTCCTCATCGCCCCATTCCCACTGGTGATCCTTCCTTAGCAGCTGAGTCAGCGGCACACCCTTTTGTGCGTACCCCCGGATGAATTTCCGGTAGTATTTGACAAACCCCAGGAATACCTGGATGTCACGCACGCACTTTGGTCTCGGCCACTACTTCACTGCTTCCACCTTTTTTGGGTCCATGCGGAGACCTTTGCCGCTCACGATTTGCCCAAGGAACTCCACCTCCCTTTTCTCAAACTCACACTTGGAGAGCTTTGCAAATAGCTTCTCTTTCCGAAGAATGTCCAGCACCTGTCGAAGGTGTTGCTGATGCTCTTCAAGAGTTCAGGAGTAGACGAGGATGTCGTCGAGAAACACCACCATGAACTGGTCCAAGTGAGGGTGGAAGATCCTGTTCATGAGACTCATGAAAGTTGTAGGAGCGTTGGTCAACCCAAACGGAATCACGAGGTACTCAAAATAGCCATACCGCGTCCGAAACGCCGTCTTCTCCACATCCTGCTCCGCAATTGGGATCTGATGGTACCCGGAGCGCAAGTCAATCTTGCTAAAGAACTGCGCTCCCCTCAGCTGGTCAAACAGCTCCTCGACCCTTGGCAGCAGGTACCGGTTCTTGATCGTTACGTTATTCAGTGCGCGATAATCCACGCACATCCGCAGCTCCCCTGTCTTCTTCTTCACAAAGAGGACCGGTGCAGCGTAGGGTGACACCGACGGTCTGATGAACCCTTGCTCTGTCAGCTCCTCCAATTGCTTTTTCAGCTCACCTAGCTCGTTATCGCTCATGCGATAAGCAGCCCGCACCATTGGATTTGCTCCAGGAACAAGCTCAATTTTGTGGTCGATGTTCCGCTTCGGTGGTAAACCCTTTGGCAGCTCAGCAGGAAACACGTCACTGTAGCTGTCCAACACTCCCTTGATGTCTTCCGACAGCTCTGCTGCTAGTGCTTTCTGCTGATCTTCCTCTAATTGCTTTGTCTCCGCTGCCAACACTTCCACCTCTTCAGTTGTTGCCTTTTGCCGCACCCACACGAGGTACACTTGATCCCCCTTGCGCTGACAGCGCTTCAACTACACGTAACTCAACTGCGACACCTTGCCTGCCTTGGAGTCCTCCTCTGCCCACAACGGCAAAACGTTTTGCTCTCCGCATTTCTTCACTTTCACCTGGTTGCGCACCCAATCCACAGCAGGAATCCACCGGTGCAGCCAGTCACGCCCCAAAATGGCGTCGTAGGTGTCCATCAGGCACGTGCGAAAGTTCACATCGCACGACAGCTTGGCCAGACGGATCCTCAGAGGCTTCAGAGGCAGTCCGCACTCCAGCTCCCCTTGCACCAACTTGGCCGTAGTTGGCTTCCCAGGTAGTCGTGCAAGCCCCAACCTCTTCGCAAGCTCGTCGCTGAAGAATGAGTGCGACGCGCCGCAATCCAGCAATGCTTTTATCTGCTGGCGAGTCTGGCGCCCCTCACCGTCCGCAGAACCAGCCGATAAAATTTTGGCTTTCAGGAGGATCACCGGAACGCTCCCGCTTCCTCCGCTCTGCAGCAATACACTTGGTCGCTCCCTAGTTGTCGAAGGACTTTCGGGGCTGGTGTTCGCTGATGCGGACGAAGCTTTCCCAGCAGATGGCCGCCCGCCACTCACTGCTGGTTGTCGTTTCCCTGCTGCTTCTTCTTGCAATCCTTCTTGTGGTGCCCAGACTTCCCACAGATCCAATAGTTCCCACCACGCGGATTGCTCTGGTGCTGGCCTCCTTGCACTACCTCGATCTCCATGGGGTCCGTTTGTTGGTGCTGTGCTCGACGCTGAAAATTTTCCTGCTTCTCACGGAAACCCCCTCGATGATAGCGTAGCGCGTCAACGCGCTCAGCAGTGGCCACCATCGCCTGGAACTCCGTGATTCCACTAAGTGCCAACGTTCGCTGAATCTCTACCTTCAAGCCATCGTGGTATTTGTCTGCCATCTCCGGCTTGCTCATGTCGTCGATCTCCGAGCACAATGCCAGGAAACGGCATGTGTACTCCTGTACCGAGCCGATCTGCTTCAGCTGCTTCAGCTTGTTGCGTGCGACCATGGAGGCGTTCACAAGATCAAATTGATCTCTGATGGCTTGCTGGAACTGCTCCCATGTCATCGGCATGCGCGCTTCAGCTTGCACCGCGCCTGGCTGCCACAACACAGCATGTTGCACAACTGCGTTCCCACCTCCACCTCGAGTGGCCGGAATACTCAGCTGCCTCCACCACTCCAATGCTGCTCCGCGTAGTAGTGTCACCGCGAATGACACACGCATAGCATCTTCCTCTGGAGGGTGACCCAGAGCCCCAAAGTAGCTGTTCATCGCGAACAACCAGGTCCGTACACTCGCACCCTTGACTGAGGGGTTGAACGGTTCCGGAGCCTTTGGCTTTGGTCTTGGCGGACTCCTTGACCGGGCCACCCCAACCTGTCCAGCGTTAGTCCCGTCCCACAGGTCAGCCATCTGTCGATTGAGCCGCTCGTTCTCCAGCTTGAGGGCTCCCAGCTGCTCCACAATCTGCTGCAGGGCCTGCTCCATGGCTCTTGATGAATTTTAGCCGTTGGATATCCTTCGAAAAAATTTGGAAGCGTTTCGGCAACAATCGAAAAATTTTCCGGCAGCAATTCGGCAGTCCGGGAAGAAAATCCGAGGTCTTCGAAGTGCGTGGGAGACACCCGTTGTATCCTGCGCGCGCACGGTAGGCCGTGTGGACGCTCTGGAAATGTAGAAAATTTTCCACAGGTTGGCTCGTGCGTTGGCTTCGAAGTCTGGTCCAGTAATCTCCCTCTTGATCAGCCTTGACGTTGTCCGGCGTAGTCCGTGGCTTCACTCCTTGAAGTTTCGCGAGCTCCGGCAGCGCTTCCACCCAACGTGTGGCTATGGCTCTGATACCAGATGTGAGAGTGGGTGCTGTTTGGAGATTTAGCCTTTGTGTGTGGAGAGCACAGTCGTAGCGGAAAGATAGACTTGGAGATGTCTGGAAGCCAGAGCTGGAAAATACAGGTTAATTAGATTGAACTGAGTACAGGGTATTTATACTGTCCTGCTGGCTAGCCCAAGCCTCAGCCTACTGCTGTCCTAGCTTGCTACAACAAGCTACTTGCACCTTTACTAGGTGTCCTACTTGCACCTGAACTCGGTGCCCTACTTGCACCTAGTGCCTTGTGCGAGAAGTCCCCAGCCGTCGATCGTCCAGATCGACGGTCCCTTCTGTCTCTCGGCGAGCCGCCCCGTTAGTCGCATATTTCTCGCGGCGGTGGGTGCGATCGCGGTGTTGCGCACGCCACCAGAGAACTGCGACCGTTGCACGGTCGCAGTCACCGGTTTTACTGCCACCGTTGACCGCGTCCGTTGCCGGGGCCGTCCGTCGAAACAACCCCTCGACGGATGGCGTCACCGCTACGCCACTCGCCGAGAGGAGGAGAAGCCACCCTCGTGTGGCGTGTTCGGAACGCCACGCAAAGGTACGAGTGAAACACGCCCTTTGCGTGTGGAGCTCGCAGTTGCTCGCTCGTTCCTCGCGTCCTCGCGTCCTCGCATCCCCGCATCCGCACAGTTGCGGTCAAGCGGAGGTGAGCTGGACTGCGAGCCAAAATTTCAAAAAAACGGAAAATGGCCCAGATGCCCCCAAATCCCGGGTGAGACCCCGAGTATGCCAGGAAAAAGGGGCTCCTCATTACATCGGGTTTCATTGTCAAAATCACAATTCTAAACTGGTGTGCACCCTGAGCCAAGAGGTCATATTTCCCCTTGGAATTAAAACTATTTGCATTGACTGCACATACTTGGAATGGGGCTGAATTGGGTGTATTGGCGCATCTTATGCGCACCATTGGATAATGGCCAATGAATTGATCAGACTTTTTGGGGTAAAGGAAGGTTTTGTGAGAAGGGATGTTTGTTGAAGAAGTGATAAAAAAGGAAGAAAGGAAGCTCGGTATTAGGAGAGGAATAAAGTGGAGGATTGGTTTGGTGGAATAATTGTCCTAGGGGAAGGAGAACGTGTAAATGAGGGGAGACTGGGGGGTGCAGAAGGTACATGTAGAGAAACAGGGACGTCATGTGAGTTAAAAGGACGCAAAAGGGGTAGAAGGGGTAGATGGAGTTCAAACATGTTTTCCAAAGTTTTACTGTTAATTGTTTCTTGCCGGACGTGTGATGGTGAAGGCGGAACGGTCTTGGTTGTGCACACATGGGGGAGGGTGGATTCGTTGCTTTTGAGCCATGGCAGCTTCAAAGAGAGCGATCTATAGGAATTTAGGGACCGTGTTGAAGCATTGGGACCGTGTTGTTGTCACTATGGGATTTGCATCTAGTTAATGATGCATAGTCTTTCCTTGAAGCCTTGGCTAGGTTCCAGATGTATGTCACAAAATGCCCTGAATTCCATGCACGGTTGGCGTGAGTTTGATTGTTCTCGCCGACAGAGATTTTCATCACGCACACTTCTTTAAGAGCATTGTGATTTTTTTTGTTTTGGACCGTTGCGACTCGAGTTTACTGGCTGATGTTGACAAGAATGCACATCGCCCCAAACCGTGTTCCTAACATCGCAATAGAAGATGCAACAAACGGTAAAAGCATTTTTTATTGATCTAGATGGTCCTCATTCTAGCCGGCAACCATTGTAGACGCCCAAAGGATCTTTTTGGTACACAAAGAGAAATAAATGATGTTTTGGAGAGATACATGCATTTGTTTAGTAGGCTAGAGTGTGAGGAATACAAAAACATCTCAAAGCAACGCAATGATCCTACGATATTTTTTTCCTTCACCAAAAGCAGGGCTTGTTTCTAGTCCATGTTGCACGCAATTCTGCGAATGAAAAGAATCATACTTTGGTGATATTTATATGCATCCGTGCATCAGAAGAAGTTCGCACACTGCGGCTACATCGAGGTTCAAACATCTCATTTACAACAACACGGTCTCTTGAGGGGCCAACATCTCGATGAAGATGTAAGCCCTTTTGTGGTACCTTCCGCTACCGAACAGAGTAATGTCGCACTTTTACCTGATGTGCTTTGCAATGCTGGAATCAGGTAGATTACCTCCGCCGGTGTTGATTTGCAACTCAAAGACATCTTCTGCGACTCCCGTGATGTCGCTGATTTTTGCATCGTGCGACTCGGGTTTTGTCCGTGATTCTGAAAAATCACCATATCATGGTAAAACATGTTTCCACCATCTCCCTTTTGTGATGGTGATTTTTGAGGTATAAATTCCTCTAGAAATCGAGTGCTTGAAAGTAAATCGAGAGATTCTTGACGGCTGCCCGTGGGTTAAGCCTTCTTAATGCACCAAATAAAACCATGTAAAAAATCCTTGTTTCCGCTGTCCGAAGTAACCAAGCAACAAGCAGGAAGTCGGAATGCGGAAATATTGCCTTCTATCTCGATGGTGAGCGATGTTGGGCCGATATCGGACATTGCGCGCAAAGTAAGAAGAACGGTTCCCGGCTGACGTGGAGACAGGTCGTTGTAGGTACCGATTCGTACTTTCTCGATGTTTGGCCGGGGTCACAGGCCATCACTGATGGGCTTGAAAATTCGACGACGAAAACCGGCTGATGGCCGGCTGATGGCGTCTGTTCCAGCGCGAAGTTTCATATCGCTCACCGCCCTCGTAGTTGGCTCTAAAAATTTGACATCTTCGCGCCAGCTTCGTCACCGCCACAACTGGTCGTGAAACCGTATTCGACTGATGGCGTATGACCGTGATGGTGATGGACCTAGCGTGACCGACAGCTCCACCTGGCTGTCAGCGCGCGTTACTGCCCATCAACGCCCATCAACCCTTTTGGTTGATGGGCGCTGATGGGCCGACCTCGTCATCGCGCGAAACTGGCAAATTTTAATTAAAAAGACCCACCTTCGGATCAGATAACACCTGCCTGTTTCGCACGACGGCGAAAGTCGCGTTACCCATTGACCCATTTTAAAATAAAAACTTGAACTAGTGGCGGGAAAGACCTGATTTTTTACCCATCAGCGAGGCTGATGGCATGTGACCGTGATGGCCAGTGAATCGTTCCAGATAATCCGTCCGATTTAATTTTGCCGTTCCTGCACTTTTTTTAAAGCCCATCTGATGGCCTGTGACCCCGGCCTTTATATGCAAATAAACATCGCATTACTGTAGCGAACCGCGACTTCATCGCGATGCGAAGATCGGGGGAGCATCGCAATGTATCACGGAAAATGTGGCGGGCGGGGAGGTGGCAACACGCCTGCCGCGTGTGGGTGCGTTTGGGGGACTGGTCCAGACTCGCTGGACTCAGGCACGGCAGGGAAGGCGCGCGCGGCAAAGAGGCGTCTGCGAGCTGACCTGGCGTTGCGAGGAGCTCGCGATCTGATGTGGCACTGGCCAAAAAATTAGCGAGAATTAGCGACCACCGCAGATCCACCGCAGCCGGCAGGTCCACGGCAGCTATCGCGCCCTCACTCGTCATTGGGCAAGCCGTTTCACTCGAGTTCTGCGGCAGGCCAGGGCCACCGCATTGGCTTTTTTTTTTGCCAAAACGGTCTGCCGCAGACTTCTGCGGCAGGCCGTTTAAAGTGAACCCGAATAGTGGATATAATGAAAATTGCGGCTAGATATGCTCCATCATACTGGTCCAAAAAGTCATTAAAATTTGAACCTTCAAACAGTTCGAAGCTTCGGAAACCCAAACCATGGGACGCGACGCCATCGCGCTGCGGGCTGCGCCGCCGACCGCATCGAGCCGCTCCCATGGCCCTCTCCAGCGCGACTCGTTGGCACGCCACGTACTAGTGCAGGCTACTACACGCCATTCTGCCCAATACCTTCCATTCCTTCCATCCAGACTCCTACTCCCGCCGCCATGGATCCTGAAGACTCCTCCACCTCCGCCCCTACGTCGTCAGCACCTTATGGACTTCGCCCCTTGCGCCCGCTGCCCTCATTGTCGGCCGCTAATCCTACTTCACCTCCATCCACCACCCTTCCACGTGGCCGCGGACGCTTCCGCCAGCCAATGCGGGCAACTGCTGGCGGCCGCATCGGCAACCGCAGTGGTGGCCGCGACTTGGTGGCGCCCCCCTCCCTACCAGCTGACTCCGCCTCCGTCGGTAGCCGGTACAACCGCACGCCGTGGTGGGGTCCGGCCACCTACAACCCCGGTAACACGCCGTTCCCTGTCCCTCCTTTTGCAGCAGAGTTACGGAACGCTTGTTTTGATGTTCCCATTCCGGACTTCATGCTATGGCGTTATGCAGCCCCCGCTACCCCGCGTTCCGTCCCGGATTCAAGTGAGGCCGGCGGCGGGTCTCAATCGTCCACGCCGGACCTGGTGCCCGTCACTCCCGAAGGCGGGCGTGACATCCCCGGCGACGACACTGTGGTGTCTTCGGCGCATGCAGAAACGCTAGTCGCCCGCGCAGCCGCAGTCCCCCCTTTGGCCCCTTCCTTCGCACCGCCGGTATGTGCAACATCCCCGACCCTGGGGGGTGCGGCGGCGAGTGGGGCGAGTGCGCCGACTGCCAGTGCTGCTTCGCCCCCCCCTCCCCATCCTCCACTCCCACGTTCCAACGCCGCCACAACGTACAACGTCACGGGCAACGTGGGAGCGGTTTCGGAGGCAGAGGCCACAAGTGCGGGAGGCGACGGATCCGGCGGGAAGCTTCCGGGTGACTTCTGGACTCCCGAACGTGATATGGCACTTCTCGGTCTCGCCTTGGACTACGTCGTGGAGTTCTGTCCAACCCGTGGGTGGATGGCAAAGCTACAAAACGCCATTGCCCCGGACGTGCCCAAGGTCCTCGGCATCAAGACCGTGGTCACCCCTACCCAAGTGCGCAACCGCATTGACAACTTGATGCGCGTGTGGAAGATCGCGTTCGGCATCGCCGGCTTGACAGGTAAGCCTTTGAACCGCACGACATGGAAGCTTGAGCTTGAACCCGAGCGGTGGAGGCAACTCCGAGCTTTGCACCCACGCATAATCAATCAGTTGGAGGGAAAAAGAATCCCATGGTATGACTTTGCCACTAAGCTATTTCGGGATGACAAAGCCACCGGTGAAAATGTCATGTCCACCTCCACCATGAGTGACAACAGTGATGATGCGCCCGAGGTCATGCCTTTGGGGGATGTGCACGGGGGGGTGGAGCGTCGGGCCACAATTGACAAGCAGCTCGCGACCGCCGAACGCATTGCGAAGTCCGCAAGCAACATGAACTGCAAGGTTGCACAAACCGGCGGGCCGAGATCCACCTTCGACCAAGCCGTGCTCATTGTGCAAGATGACCCATACATTCATGAGGAACTTAAGCGTGAGTTCCTCTTGAAGCTTGCCGAAAATGCGGTTGATTGTTCCATGTATGTTTTTACCAAGGGCACATTGCGTGAAGAGACCGTGCGGTCGGTTTTGGGTGTGGACAACCCTACCATGCCAAGGATGGTGCCGGGTAGTGACAATGGGAGTAATGGAAGTGGCTCGGATGCCGGCGACACCGATGCCGATGTGGTGGTGCTTTCAAGCAAGGGGCCGAAGCGTGCACGTGAGTGGGATGTGGACAAGAGTGAGCACAACAACATGCATGTGAACGACGAGGGTGCATTGATGTGCTCGGAGCCTTTTGACTAGACAATGATGTACAAGCCCATTGAACTTATTCATTGTGATCAACATCCGTACCCTCTCCATCCTCGTTGTCATCCCTCCAACAAACATAATCCGCCCACATTTGACTAGCGATCATGACTCGGGTCGCACGCATGGCATTGTCTCCATTGCGTGGCTCCCTTCCTTGCCTCCTCCTTTCCCCATCCCCAAGTTCGCCCGCTTCTTGCGTGATGTGTACCATGCTTGCAAAGGGTTGAATGCGGTAGATGATGTTGTGCATAACCATGCATGAAAGGATAATGTAAGCTTGGAATTGGACGTCGTACTCCGGCATCGCACGCAAAATACGAAATCTTTGCTTGAGCAAACCGAAGGCTCTCTCAATCATGCTTCGGGCTGATGCATGCCGACGATTGAAGAGCTCTTCGGGATCTTGTGGGCGTAGTTGATGCGCACCAAACTCTTGAAGGTGGTAGCGTCGCCCGCGGTAGGGAGTCATGAGGCCATGGCCTTCCGGAAAACCGGCATCGGCCAATAGAAATTTGCCTCGAGGAATGAGCAATCCACGTTGTAATGCATCCCTAAACATTCTTGAGTCGTGCACGGACCCCTCCCACCCCACGGAAACAAATGTGAACACGAGTTGTGCATCACAACAAGCCAACACGTTTTGGGAGGTTTCACGGTTGCGGTCAAAGTATGCAAGCCGGCGCCGGTTACGCACGGTCACCGGAACGTGCGTACCGTCGATGGCCCCAATGCAATGTTGGAACATGGGAGGTAGTCCCGCCGACCGTTCCATAAAGGTGGTGGTGGTGTATCCGCGGCCGGCATGCGAATGGCTTGTGGAGCACAACGACAAATTGCTCTCACAACCTCACGCAAAGCACGTAGAATAGTTGCATGCCCCCTTTGGAATCTCTCACTAAGCTCCCGCACACTTAACCCAAACGCCGTGCATTGAAACCAAATGAACAACTTCTCCTCCATAGTCAACCTCCAAGTCTCACGAATGTTGCCGCCGTCACAAAATTCCTCCACAATAATGCGCCATGTTGTGAGGGAGACCCTTGCCATGTTGTAGAGGCGTTGAGGATGCCCCATTTCCAACTCCGCCAACCATGCTAGGCCACTTAGCGCGCCGGTCAACATGGGACGCCGGTTGACACGACGTAGGATGNTGCCCCCTTTGGAATCTCTCGCTAAGCTCTCGCACACTGAACCCAAACGTCGTGCATTGAAGCCAAATGAACAACTTCTCCTCCATAGTCAACCTCCAAGTCTCACGAATGTTGCCGCCGTCACGAAATTCCTCCACAATAATGCGCCATGTTGTGAGGGAGACCCTTGCCATGTTGTAGAGGCGTTGAGGATGCCCCATTTCCAACTCCGCCAACCATGCTAGGCCACTTAGCGCGCCGGTCAACATGGGACGCCGGTTGACACGACGTAGGATGCGCCTTGTAATTTGGGCTAGAATGGCAAAAAGGATGGAGTGGAGGAGGCCACGGAGACGAACGACGTGCTCCACGATAGCCGACTGAACCACCTCATCAATGTCGGTCTCGTCCATAGCGGAGGGCTTTTTTGACTGACACTTGTTCGCTAGTCGCTTGTCACTTGTGAAATAGGCCTCGGCCATGCACACGGGAGCGCGTGATTGGAAGGGGAGTGGGCGACGCGATGTGTGGGCGACGCGAAGATGCGAGTGACGATGCCACTTGCGGCTCGCGTCGACCCGGTAGACCGTTGCGAACCGACAGGGACCGGGTTCAACCCCGGTCGTCACGGACACGTGCGTCAACGGCTTCTGCCGCAGAAGATTTTCGAGCGGGAAATAAGGTCCCGTTTTTCCCGGAAGGTGGCTGCCGGAGTCCTGCAGCCTCCGGCAGAGTCAGCGGGAAACTCTGCGGCAGGGTCTGCGGCAGAGTCTATTCACCCGCATTCTCTGCCGTGCCGGAGTCCGGCGAGTCTGGACCAGCCCCTGGGCCGGCGGGTGCGAAGGATGGGGGTGGGGTGGCGGGTAGGTTGACTGTTGGTGGTCACAGGCTGGCCCAGACCTGTTTTAAGTGGCGGCCTGCCGCTTGTGGGTGCGTTGGGGGAGGGGGGGCTTTCGGCCGGCGCGCACGAAGGATGGAGTAGGGGCAGCGAGTAGATTGACCGTAGGCATTCACTGGCCGACCCAGGCCTGTTCTGAGCAGCAGCCTGCAGTGTGTGGGTGCGTTGGGGGGAGCTTGGGGCCAGCGCTCACGAAGGATGGGGATGGGGCAGCGTAAAGGTTGACCGGACAGCCAGGCCAGATCCCAACTCGGCCCCATGTTTGCGCTCAGCATGTCAGCTTACCCACTTTCCTACGGAAATCCTAAAGTCACCTTTGCTCTCAGAGTACACACCAAACATTCCCACACGTTCTGAACATGAGACAACTTCATCCCTTTGATTTGAAACTTCAATCTTACCCCCTTTGTAAAGGAGGGCCAATTTGTTACACCGAACGGAATGTAGGTGGTTTATAGGGATAAGGTCTGGGACAAAAGATGATTAAGAGATTTGGGACAAAAGGATAGGTTTTATTACAAAGTGTCAAGTGAGTCGAGCGCATATATACAATGCCTTGTATATGTTGGGTCATGTTAGGTCTTCAGTGCTTGAGTTGAGCGACGCATGAGAGGTCACGTTGTGAGTGGCTTCTTGGAGAAGCTCCGCCGAGGAGTCGGGAGGTTTCGATAATATCGAGGCGCTTCTTTAAAAAGGTCTAGAAACATTGAGAAGTCGACCAAAACAATATCAAAAAATTGATTTAGTTTACGATTCTTTTGTCAAAAAATTTGGAAGGTGGTCAAAGCTGTCAAAAAATTGAAACGGAACACCGGACAGTCGGGGCAGTTGGACAAAATACCCTCAGCCGAACCACGTAAAAATCTTGAATTTAGCACACAATGGGCCAGGATTGTAATGATACATACATCAACTTGCGGCATTAAGGGACTTATGTACATCATGGATGTAATACTTCCATCCCTTTCAACCACAACGTCTCGGTGCATTATTAGACGTAGATCAGTGAAGATGGTAGTAGCCATTGATTAGATGATTGACACCTTCAAGGTTATCATGGAGCTCGTAGTTGTTATGCGCGGCATTGTAGCCGTGCCACTTGACCAGATATTTGGTCATTTTCCACACCGTCGATGTCCGAGGATGTCTTCCATCACATACTCCGTATCCCTGTCCACTTGTACAGGAGGTGCAGGTGCGACATCTCTGCCCGAGAAGTTTGTGCTCGGGTCCCGCTAGTGCTTAAGCTTGATGATGTGAAAGAGAGGATGTATTGCCATGCCATTAGGAAAGAAATTCTGAGCAAAAACTAGGGTTTCTATTCACTAAATCTAAAGCGATCTCAACAAGTGAGATTTAAGCTTTGCAAAATCCTATCCTTGAAGTTGGATTTTTTCGAGAAGAGGACACGATCGTCAACACTAAATACGTCATCACACCGATGTCAATTGGCCGCTTGCTTAATGGTTGCTTTATTCTTCAAGAGGGTTTGTCTTGTTTCCTCCGAGAAGCTTGCAAAGTCCGTATGGTGGATGCCAACCGCGGGGAAATTACTCTGACTCTACAATCCAGCCGGTGTGGTAGGAAACGTTGTGTACACCATCTTGAAATGAAATTTACCAGTTGTACTGGAAGTGGCGGAGTTGTATACGATTTCAGTGATTGGATTTTTTGTGTCCCAATTGGTGCTTTTGGACTCGCTTAAAGTGCAGAGGAGTTTCTTTAGCGACTACTTGGCCCGCTCGGTTTGCCCATTGGTCTGAGGATTGAACGCTGATGATAGATGGGTCTGATTGCAATAATGCATACTCAGTTTGTGCCAAAAATGACTAGTAATGCGGTTGTCTTTGTCACTCATAATGGCGCATGGCATGCTGTGTAGCTGCATGATCTGGTTTAGAAATAACCATGTTGTTCCCTCTGTAGTGACAGTGGTTGTTGTTGGAATGAAATACAAAATTAATGAAAATCCATCCACCAGGACGAGGATGACATCTTATCCCTCGGGAGTGGCAGGCACTCCCATCACAAAATCCATGCTGATATCGGCACACGTTTTTGTCGGAACCGGTAGGGGCCCGAGTAGGCCGAGTGGGTGCATGCGATGAGATTTTTGTCTCTGATAGGTGTCGCACAATTTGCAGTAGGACGCCACGTCAATCTGTATCTTGTCCCACTAGTAGTATTTTGCCAGCTTCCTGAGCATCTTATCCTCGCCAAAGTATCCACCTGGACCGATGTCACGGAATTCCTCTAGTAGCATCCTTTTTAACTCCTCGCATGGTGGAACGATGACTTGGCAAGTGAATCATCATCGCTAGTATGGGCCGTCAAACCAAACCTTGGTTTTATCGTACCCGCTGAATTCTTTGTAATATTTTGTGAATAGTTTTGTGATGTACCATTCTTGTTCGACGTGCAACGTGATGATCTTGGCAATTAAATTTGGTCATCAACTTGGAGAATCCGCTGGATTAGTTTTTCCCGGTCGGGACTTGATATCATAATGGAAGTTGGAATCGAGGAATTGCATCCATCAAATTTGTTGATGGTTGAGATTTGGCTGAGTCATAAGATATTTCAATGCGTGATGTTCGGTGCGGATGATGCATCGTCGGTATTCTAAGTAGCACTACCATGTCTTAAACACGTACATGACTACCACCATTTCGTTTTTGTGCACTACAAAGTTGAGTTCCAGCCCACGTATCTTTTGTGACATGTACACGACCCGTTGTTCTCCGTCGTCATTGTCTTGGAGGAGAACGATTCCAATGGCTTGATTGGACACATTGGTGGCCATGATGTAGTCCACTGTTGGATCTACCAATCATAAAGCTTGCACCGAGGTTAGATCGTTTCTCAAAGAGTTGGATGCTTCTTATTTTCTATTCCCTCCATTCTACTTGGTCGGTTTCTGGGTGAGATTGGAGAAAGGCGCTAACATTCTGGCTTAGTCATTCGCAAATTGACAATGGTAGTTGGAGAAGCCCAAAAATACTTGGATGTCCCAAACATTTGTAGGCGACGGCCAATCAGTGACCACATCCACCTTCTTTGGCTACATGGTGATTTATCCTCCGTTGATGATGTGGCCCAAAACAATCGATTGAACGGTGACCAAACTTGCATTCTGAGACAAAAAAATCTCTTTGTAAAATCTCAACAACTTATCGGAGATGTCCATTGTGCTCCTCCGGAGTGCAGGTGTATACCAAAATTTTCTCAAGATACACGATGAGAAGTTTGTCAAGGTGTGGGCGAAAGATATTGTTTATCACTACCATGAACATTGTAAGGGAATCTATGAGTCCGAATGGTGTGACTGTGAACTCAAAGTGCTCGTATCAGGTGCAACATGTTGTCTTCTTGACATCCTCATGCGATACATGGATCTGATGATAGCCGCTGTGTAGTTCAATTTTGCTAAAACATTTGGACCCATGGAGTCGGTCAAAACGTTTTTCTTCTCGTAGGAGGGGGTAGTATTTCTCGATGTTAATTTCATTCAACGCTTGATAGTCCACGCACATCTACATCTCTCCGGTTTTATTTTTTCATGAAAAGTGTAGGTGCCACTTGTCGATAGCGTGATGAACCCGTGACTTAACATCTCGTCCAGTTGCTTCTTGAGTTTGGTCAGCTCGTGGTCACTCATCGAATATGTCACTTTCACTTTCCTTCTCCTGTCTAGATTTATATCTATTTGATGGTCGATGTTTCTTTGGAGGGGTATATCTCGCGGCAGTTCATGGGGAAAAACCGCTTCAAACTCCTTAATGAGCTCCCCAAACTCCTTTCATGCAAGTGTGAATGTTTAAGGTATCAATGCCACTAGTGTTTCTTTGGCAGCTGTGATATCTTCACTTTCCCCTACTTCCACAAGGACAAGCCAGGCTTGGGCTCCGTGTTTCAAGTATTACTTGGCCACATCTACAGTTATCAACTGGATTTTTGTAGTTGTCGCAGCTTTCTCTGCTGCTTCAACCTTTGTTGGTTCCTGTAATCACCTTTGCATCATGGGTCGCTCAACCATAGGCAAGTGTTGCTTTCTACTATTGATGCTGACGTGGAGTGTGCCAATGCTCCAGTCAAACTATAGATTCTACCGGTAGAGGAAATCGTATCTGTGGATTATTTTGTGGTCACTCATTTGCAAGTGCTCCAGACGGTTACTTTGTGCGGATATCCGATTTGTAGTTGGAGTTGTTTGAGAATTTGGCAGATTTATAGTCTTTTGGCCATGGTTTTTCCGTCAAACACATCTGGTTCAGTTTGCAAACCCAGCTTCTGAACCATGTCGTTGCTGAAGAAATTGTAAAAAATCCCTCCATCTAGTAGTTCTTGTACCGTTTTTCATCTTTTATAACCCATCGGTTGTATTCATAGTAGTATCACCAGGTGGTCATCCTCGTATCCCTTGTCAACCTTTGCGATCTTAAGTATCCTTGTCTGTGGCAATGTGAGCCGCTCAGATGGACAATCGGTCGGCGTAGATGTTTTTGACCGGACAAGACCCTTTGGCAGCTTCTCCTTTCCCCTACCATTTCCTGACTCCTCACTCCTGTGCTGTAACTTCCCCCCATTTGTATTATTGTTGCCATTTTTTACAGTTGTATGAGATTTGACCCGGGATTTGGCAAGTCTAGTAGAGCAAGTGCTTGCGCTGATCGACGACGTCAATCTCCGTCGCAAACGAGGTTTCTGCTGAATGTGACTTTCCTCTGCCGTGATGAGGATTGTGTTTTTGGGGTCACCATCCATTGGATCCCTACATCCGAGCATTGTAGTCGGCACTCTCGATGCGGTCAGCTATTGTGATCATTTTGAGAAGGTCGTCCTGAATGCAAAAAATGGTAGTTTCTTGTCAAAATATCTTGCTTAAGGCCATTGTTTTAGTAGATACACAGTTTGTCAGGGGCGAGGTCCCAGTAGGTGATGATTTCACATAAATGCTGAGTATACCCCGTGACTCTGGATTGTTAATTCAGACATTCGAGTCTATGACGCGTGTCAGATTTCTCATTTAGCTTCCTAAAGTGTGCAAGTCTAGCATGTGCAATTTTGCTCCATGTTTTTGAAGGCGTGAGGAAGTCGTGCCATGTCGGATTGATCAGCTTGAGAGGTAGTATTCATGTGCTCGATGATGTGAGAGTGGTCGCATGAGCCGTCGATCCAGCTCCATTGTTCTCCTATTGCCTTTGGATGGCCTTTAGATCGGACCGCCAACACAAAAGCAAGGTCGTGAGGTAAATTTCTTTTTGTCATTTTTAACCCCAACAGTAGTGAAGCACACCTTCAAAATCGTCATCCACACCTTGACCATTGGTCCCTTGGAGTTTATGAAATCATATAATTCACGATGTGCAAGTCAAATCTTGGGTTCACTCGAGAGTTACAAATTTCTCTCGGTGAGCACTGTTTTGCATGCACAAGAATTTTGAAGCTCCTCCATTAGCGCGTTGAGTTGTTGGAGAAGATGGGTGTTGAGGTTCTTGAGTCCTTACAATTTGTGTTATACTTCTTTGTTGATTCGTGCTTGTTACCCGGTGTCTCCCATTGTGCCAAGTTTTATCCCCATGGGCTATGACGGGGGCGGAGGGTTCACTGAGCCAGAGGGGTCCGTCACAAAGTTGGTTGTTGGGTTCTTTGGTGCTGTGCCCTTCGCCGCAAATGTTGTCACTTTCATATAGTTTGTTTGGAGAGCATTGTTCCTTGTATGCTGCTGATCCATCATTTTCAGAGTTTTTGTTGTTAATTCTACTTGTAGCCGGGTGCGCTCGCTTCGTTCATCATTGTCTTCACAGAGTCTGCAAAATCCTTGGTGGTGGGGACGTGCTAAAGAGTCATGCAATGTTTTTAGCGAGGTAGCTAATGCTTTGGTTGCTCCTCCAGTGCTGGTGCCCTCCGATACCAAGTGTTACGCTCACCGGATTACATGTGGTTCACAGGGATGAGGTGCAAAGAAAGATGATTCAAGGATTTGGGAAAATGGATAATTGCTATTAAGCATTGAGTTTACTTTGGTGAAAAGTGCTGATTAAGTCCAGCACACATATACAATGCCGCAAATGAGAACTAGACATATGTCGGGTCTTTGGCGCTTAATCTAAGTGACGCATGCGAGGTTGTGTTGTGAATGGCTGCTTCATGAAGCTTTGCCGAGAAGTTTGGGGTCTTCGATGATATTGAGGCAATTCTTAATAAAAGTCTAGAATTATTGAGAAGTCAACATAACAAAATCGAAACATCCATGTAGTTTGTGGCACTTTAGTTGACCTTTCTGGAAGGTGGTCAAAGTTTTCCGAAACGTTTGGAACAAAACACTTGTGGTCGGGGTAGTTGGCCAAAACTCCCTCGGCCGAATGAAGTAAAAATGATAAATTCTACACGTGATGGGACATGAATAAAATGACAAGAATGCCAAATCTCATAGTTTCGGGACTTGTGTACATTGGGGACATAACACAGGTTTGACAAAAGCCAATTATTACCTCATTAGCTTGCTTTTCATAAAGCCAAATGTTTTAGACTATGTTATTGTTACATATCTTATGTGAAGATTTTCTAAATCTCATTCCCAGAAAAACGTAGATGGTTCACAGATTGAAACATGCATAGTAGAAGGCGATTCAAGGAATTGAGTTGATTGGATATTTTTAGTCAAAATTGATTACACTTTGATGACAAGTAACAAAATTTTTTACTGTCTATGCACAAGAGCAAAATCCGACATGAAGCATAACAAGGGTCTTTGTTTCACTCAGCAAAATGTAGATGGTTCACAGGGATGAGGCACAGAGCAGAAGAAAAATCAAATGGATAATTTGTATTTAGCAATAGGTGCACTTTTATGTGTTGAAGTGTATAATTCTGTTGAACCTTCTAGAAAGCGGCCAAAAGTGTCAATACCTTCAGAAGGAAAACCCCAGAGGTGAGGTCATGTAGCCAAAATGCTCACAGCCGATCCAGCTTGAGGTTGACGTGTTGTGGGCCATGAATGTAAGGAATAAAATGGCCACTCACAAAATTTTAGATACTTGTGTACGCCGAGGACGTAATACTTCCTCACTTTTAGCCATGACATCTCAACGCATTAGCAAATTTAGGTTGGTGATGCCTATAGTAGCCATCAATTGGATTGTTGAAATCTTTGAGGTTGTTGTAGGGCTCCCATCATGGCCAAGTAATTCGTGAAATTTCTAGGGCATTGATGTCTGAGGATGTCTTCAATCATGTACTCTGTATCTGCATCTTATTAAATAGGGGACACATGAGCAAAGTCTTGATTGGGGAAGTTCATGATGGGGTTCCATTAGTGCTTGAACTTGTTGACGAGAAAAAGAGGGTAGATTGCCATGAAGTATGGTACGCAAAGTTGAGCGATGACTTGAGTTTGCATTCGCTTGATCTCAGAAAGGCCAAACCATTAGGGTTTGAGCTTCGCAATGTCTTGTCCATAGAATTTGATAATCACGGAGCTGAGTAGTTTGTGGTCTTCAGCATTGAACACATCATCACTGCGATGTTGGTTAGCTGTCACTTGGTAGGTGGCTGTGTCTTTCCAAGATTCTATTGTGTTTCCTCCACAAATCTGGAGACATCCTGTCTATGGATGTCAACCATATGAATTTTGCTATGGCTCTGGATTCTTGTTGATGTGGTGGGAATGTTATCATATAAATAGCTTGAACAGAATTTTACTTGTTACAATAATAATTGTCCAAGTTGTATGTGAGATTGGTGGTCATCAGTATTGCAGTACATTCATTGTTGTGCAGCTTATATAGATTGTGGAGAAGGTCTTTGAGCATCTGATAATTTTGCGCAGTCTGCCCGTTGGTTTGAGGATGGAATGCAAGTGATTTCAGTATCCAAATGTCATAACATGTCATCATCTTTTCTAAAAAATAGCTAGCAAAACAGTTATCTCAATCGCTGATAATGGTGTATAGCACGTCATGTAGTCACACAATCTAATTCAGAACAGACATGTTGTTCCTCCTATGGTGACGGTATCTATTGTCATGATGAAGTGTAATATTTTAAAAAACCAGTTCACCACCACAATGATGTCATCATAACCCTCTGGAGTGGCAGATGACCCCGTAAAAAAATACATGCTGATGTCGACCCACGGGTTCATCAAAACACAGAGGGATTGGAGTTGTTCAGGTGTTCTTTTACGAAAATTTTACCAATGATAAGTGTCGCACAATTTGCAAACGTTTTCCATGTATGTCTGCATCAAATCACACTAATAAAATTTTGGTAACATCTTGAGTGTATTTTCCTCGCCAAAGTTTCCACTTGGACTTGTGTCATGACACTCCTCCACTCGTATTCGCTGTAGCTCCTCGTTTGGTGGTATCAAGACCTGGCAAATGAATCATCGTTGCTAGTAGGGATCATGGAACTGGAATTTGTTTTTGTGGTACCCATCGAGTTCCTTGTAGAACTTGCAAGATATGGGCCTCATTTGATGAGTAACGTGTTGATATCAAATGTTAATTCTGATCAGACTATCCTCTGAATTTGTTTTTTCAGGTTGGTACTTGATGTCTTAGTCAAAGTTGAACTCAAGGATCGATTTTGTTGACAACTCAGACTTTTCTGAGTCTTGAGATATTTGAGTCCTTGGTGGTCAGTGCGAATGATGCTTCACCTACATTCCAAGTAATTTTGTAACATCTTAAATGTTTTAATGACTGGGATTTGTTTTTGTGCACCGCATAGTTGAGTTCCGGCTAGCGTAGTTTTTGTGACATGTACATTGTCGGATGTTCTCAACCGCAATTATCTTGGAGGGGCATAGCTCCGATTATTCAATCAAATGCATCGGTGGCCATGATGTAATTCATTATTGGATCTGCCAGATTATAAGGGTGGCACCAAGGTCAAAGCATTTTGTAAGGATTCCAATGCTTCTTGTTTGATGTATCTCCAATTACACTCTCTAGTTTTACAAGGGAGATCAGAGAGAGGTACCGACAACCAAGTGTATTCCTTTCCAAATGGACGGTAGTAGTTGTAGAATCCCAAAAATACATGTGCATCCAAAATGTTGGTTGGTGTTGCCCAATGATCAACCGCCTCCACTTTCTTTGCATCCATGGTGATCATTCCGCCATCGTTGATGTGATCCAAAAAATCAACCAAATGTTAAACAAAGACGCATTTTGAGAGTGTTTTGTAAATATCTCCCATTGCAAAACTTTGTGAATACTTTGGTGATATCCATTATGCTCCTCTACGGAAGAGCTTTCCAGGTACATGACAATGAAGTCACCAAGGTATGTCCAAAAATATTGTTCATGGTTGTCGTAAAGTCTATGGGGGCATTTGTGAGTTTGAACAACATAGCCGTGACCTCGATTTACCCACATCTGGTATGGAATGACGTCTTTTTGCTGTTCTAATCACATAAAAATATTTAATGATAGCTACTTTGTGGGTCAATTGTGGTCAAAATTTAATCCCACGGAGCTGTTAAAAAATTTCATTTCCTCACAAACAAGGGTAGAGGTTCTTGATGGTGATGTTGTTCAACACTCAATAATCTACCCACATTTTCATCTCATCGTTTTGCGTTTTTACTAAAAGTACATGTGCCACATAGGGTCAAGTGGATGGCCTCATGAACTCCTGAACGAGCATCTCATTCAGCTACACTTTGAGCTTGGTCAGCTTGTGATTACCCATCCAAAAATTCTCCTCCATTTTTGGTCTGCAACCTAGTTTGAGGTCTATTTCATGGGCGAAAGCCCATTGTGGAGGTAACTCTCGGAGTAGTTTGTTGGGAAAACACCTTTGAACCCAAAAGAGTGGTTCAAACTTCTCCGGGATGACTATAAACTTGTCAGGCTTTGAGGCTGATGTGGTCGTTTTTTCTACTTTGATTTCTTCATCTTCTCTTGTCTCCATGTGGACTAGACATGCTTGTGCCCTACGTTGCAAATATGTCTTGGCCACATCCATCCCTATTGGCTCATATTTTGTGATTGTTTAACTTCCCTTGTTGCTTCCATCTCTATTAATTTTTGCTATTTGCGTTGCATCATGGGTCTCTCGTTCGAATGTAGGTATTTGTTTTTCCATCAATGCGGACGTAGTCCATTTTGCTACTCTTGTGTACATGTGGATTGTGTCTGTACCAGAAATCTCACCTGACGGTGATTTTTTGATTACTCATTGGACAAGTTTGCTTGACCGTTACATTGTGCAGATATCTGATTTGAAATCGGTGAGCTTTGCAAAGATGGGGGATCTATAAACGTTGGTCAATGGGTTATCCTTCAAACACCCCTGATCTGGTTTTTCAACCCAGCTTCCGAACCATGTCGTTGCTTAAAAAGCTGTAAGAAGCTCCTCCATCCAGTAGTTTTGGCACTATTCTTCGATTTTTTTAGCCCCTCGGTTGTACATGTAGCAGAATCGCCCGTTGTTCTCCCTTGTAATCCTTTTCAATATCTGTGGTCTCAGGAACCCTCATCGGTGGAAATTTGAGTCTTTCAGATGGATGACTAGTCGACGTAGATTTTCCTCAAATTTCTCTCTGAATCCTCCCCCTTCTCGGCTTGTTGCTCCCATTTTTTACAGACACGCAAGATATGCCCCGGATTCCTACTGGTCCAATACAGTCATTGATTACACTTATTATTAGTGTCAATCACCATCTGATACCAGTTTTCCATCGACTGTGAGCTCCTATTGCCATGATAGAAATTGTGACATTTGGATTTTGAGTTGTTGGATTTGTACATCAAAGCACTGTTTTTTCATTGTTGTGGCAATTGACCATTGTGATCATTTGCGGAAGGTTGTCTTGGATGCCAAATGCAAACAATTCATTGAGTTTTGCATTTGAGGGTACTGTTGTAATAGAAGCAGATTTTGTTGGGGGCGAGTCACCAATGTTGAAGATTCACACTATGTGTACTGCGCCACACTGGGCTGCTGACACAGCTGTTAAAGCCTACACTATGCATCCGACTTCTTGTTCATATTTCCAAAGTGTAGAAGTATGGTGCCTGCGAAGTCCATCATGTTCTCCGATGGAGTCAAAGAGTCACGCCATGGATTAATCTACTTGAGAGGTAGAATGCCTATTGTTGACGATGTGAGAGCTATTGCGTGAGCCGTTCATCTAGCTCTTTATAATCCTGCTGCCAATTGATGGTCTTTAGATTGGACCACCAACTGAAAGCCATTCCATGCAACAATGAGGGTGCGAGGTCAATAGTATTTGTTCGTTGTTGACCCCAATTGCTGTAAAGTACAGCTCCAAACGCGTCAGCCACGTCCTGACCACCAGTCCTTTGGATTTTTCAGGACTGAATAACTCAGGGAGTGCCGGTCTCATTTGGGTTTCACACAAACTTAATTTCTCTTGGTGATTACTACTTCATGCATTTGAAATTTGTGTAGCTTCCCCATCGTCACGTTGTGTTGTTGGAGGAGATGGTGTTGAGGCTCTTGATTCCTGAAAGTTTCTAGTACATATCTTTGTTGATGTGATTCCCACCATGCAAGGCATCTAATCTATGGGCAACAGTGGAGGCAAAGGTTTCACTGAGCCCGAGGGGTCCATCACTTGGCTGGTCTTCGGAGTTGTCGGTGCTATGCTTTTTATGGCAAAAGATGTCGTTTCTGTCTGGTATGCATGGAGAGCATTGTTAATCGCAAGCTGTTCATCCTCCATTATTGGATTATTCTCCGGTTACTTCTGCTCGTTAACGAGGGCTCTTTCCCCATTGACCTTTGTCATCACAATTTCAGAGAAATTATGAATTATAGGGATATGCTAAAGACTTGTGCAAGGTTGCTTCCTTGCAGTTCATGCGTCGTCTTTCCCTCCAACATCGTTATCATCTGATACCAAGTGTTATGCGGAGTGGAACATTCATTGTTCACAGGGATGAGATGCTGAAAAAAGAATGTGATTGAAGGATTGGCAACAAATAAATTATCTTAATTTTCCAATGATTGTACTTTGATGATAAGTGTCAAACATGTCAAGCAAACATATATGGTAATGACAATCACAATGAGGCATATGTTGGGCCTTTGGCACTCA
The DNA here is from genome assembly GCA_023375785.1 of Penium margaritaceum. Classification (NCBI taxonomy): domain Eukaryota; kingdom Viridiplantae; phylum Streptophyta; class Zygnematophyceae; order Desmidiales; family Peniaceae; genus Penium; species Penium margaritaceum. The sequence goes on along the minus strand of SZWC01007268.1, from coordinate 35,278 downwards.
AGTCAAGTGTTTCATGCAACAATACATGGAGTGTTTTTTCAAAGAAAATCCACCAAGAATTTGGAGAATTTTTTGAATATGAAGGCTCGGTTTTGGAAAATCCTAGAACCATTGATAAGTCCGCCAAACACTATCAAAATATTGACAGAGTTTGCGATACTTCTGTGGAACCTTCTTGAAAGTTTTGAAAGGTGTGAGAACCTTCAGACTCAAAACACAAGAGGTTGGGAGACGTAGCAAAAATCCCCTTGGCCAATCAGCGTAAAAATCCTAAAGTCTATGCTCGGTGGGCCATGAATTCTGACTCATACGTTAAGGGAATTGTGTACGTCTAGGATGTGATAGTCTTGGACCTTCAACACGAGAGACACATAAGATGTTTTGTTGTAAGAGGGTGCTTCAAGAAAATCCATTGGGAATGTGGGGGTTTTGATATTATCACAACAAGACTTCATAAACGTACACTGACATGGAGAAATTGACTGAATAGTATCAAAATGTTCATTCTATTTGAATTTTTTCTGCCGCAATTTTCTAGAAAGTGATGGAACCTATCTGAAAAAAATATCAAACAAGAGAGGTCCATGCAAATGGCCAGAATACCCCTAAATGTTTGATATTTTGATACCGGAGGTCGACGCTTAGTGGGCCATAAATGCAGGAACAAAAATTCCCACGTGAGAATGCAGGACCTAGCATATGCCAAGGACGTAGCACTTCACTACCTTTCAGCCATGACGTCCTAGCCTGTTGCAAGATGTGGTTTGATGCCATCTAAAACAGCTGTCAATATACTAAATTGCATCCTGTAGGTTTTCATAGGGTTATCAGCTCTTGTACAAAGCGCCATACATCTGCCACCGGAAAATTTGCACAACCACTTTTCCATGTAGACGGTGTCCCAACATATCTTCCACAACATACTTCATGCCCTCATCTCCTTTGATGAAGGTGGCTGAGGGAAACATGTACAGGGTAAGTGCTCACTTGGATTTCAAAAGAGTTCAAGGTTGTTGACGTGAAACACCAATAAGGTACCCATGGTCTCCGGTAGTCAGATTTTTGCGAAGGCAAGTGTCTGCATTTCCTCGATCGTGAACTACCAAAACCACCTTAGGTTTGAGCTTCACACAATGCTATCATCGTAAAAGGAAACTTTCTGAGCTGGGTAGAACGCAATCAATTATGTAGCATTTCTTATCTGTTTGATGTATCTGAGTCACTTGCTATATCCCTGCTTGAGTATTTGCAAGTTTCTGACAAGTCTCTTCCAAGATGCTCGGGAAGTCTCACCATTAGATGTTGGTATGACTGTTGGTATTATTCTAAAGATTTAAAAACCAGTCAGAGTTGATGAGAGTTTTCCGCAGACCACCTTCATGAAAACTTTTCAAGGTACAACGGATTCTGCAGAGGTATATGTCAGCTCGGCATTCACTTTATTGGCCTTCCAGTCAGTGCCATGTGGCTTAAACAAAGTAAGGAGCAGCTGTTTTAGTGTCTTCTTGGTGCACTTGGTCTGTCCGTCAGTCTATGGATAGAAGGTGGTTGAAACCTGGATCTTGCTGGCGGAGCAAGTCATCAACTCCTGCCAGAATTTTCCAGTAAAGTTTGTTTCCCTGAAGCCAGTGATGGAGGAGCAAAGACAGTGCAGTATGAAGATGTTGTACAGGAACAACCTCGCTACTGCCTCAGAACTGAATTTGGTCATTGTCATGATGAAGTGCAACATCTTCAAAAACAGGTCGACCACCACAAGTATTATGTCAAAACCTTCTGGTGTGATAGACAAAGCGTTCACAAAATCCATTGAGATGTCCAACCATGGTTCTTTGGGTATGCGTAGTCCTTGAACCAAACCATATAATTTGGTTCGTCTCAACTCATGGAATTAGCACATGTAGCACGTTTTGTAGTAGTTTTCTATAGCAATTTGTATCATTTCCCACCAGTAGTGGTTTACAAGTTTCTTAAGTGTCTTATCCCTGCCAAAGTATCCACCTTGATTGGTGTCATGGCGCTCCTCTAATGACATGCAATGTAATTTGTAGCTTGGGATACGATGAATTTTCAATTAAATTGGCATCACCAGTAGAAATATTTGAACCAAATTCTGGTCTTTTTGTGCCCGCTGAGCTCCTTGTAACCCTTCGCAAACAACCTCATGTCGTAAGAATCTCTTCTGATTGTGCTATTCTCTGCCATCAGGCCTGGTCGCCGACTTAGGGCATCCATTGAATTTGTTTTTCCAGGCTGATACTTGGTTTCCTAGCTAAAGTTAGACTCAAGGAGCTCTACCCATGGAGTCTGTGAGCCGCTCAAATGTGGCTGATTCTTGAGATAGTTTAGTGCGTGGTGATTGGTACAGATGACAAATTGTTGGGATTCTAGAAAATACACCATGTATTGAACACATACACGACTGAAAAGACCTCTCTTTTATTTATTGCATAGTTGATCTTTGGCCTGTGCACCTTTTTTAACATGTTCGCATGTGGTTGTTCTCTTCTATTGTTGTCTTAAAAGAGAATTTCTAAGACTGCTCGATTGGAGGCATCAGTGGCGATGATGTAATCCACCATTATATTTCCAAGTTGTTAGGCTGATGTTAGGTCATAGTGTTCTATAAAGAGTTGAATGCTTCATGTTTGGTGTTTTCTCGACTACACTCAATGATGTTACAAGTGATATTGAGGAGAGGCGCTGCTTGTTGAGCTTAGTCCTTTACAAATTGACAATATTAGTTGTAAAAGTCCAAAAATACGTGGACACTCCAAATTATGGTAAGTATTTGCCAATCACTGACCACATGTTCTTTCTTGAAGTTAGTGATGTGGCCCCAAAGCGTGGTTGAAAGTCAACCAAATTCCCACTTTGAGAATTGTTTCCGTAAGGTCTCTTTGTGACATCTCGAGAAATTCTGGAGATGTCCACTGGGCTCCTCTTTAATATGGATGTACGTTAGGATGGTTAGATGTGGATGTGCATGGACCACTGGGCATTGAGCAACATTAGGATAAAAAACCAATAGCTGTTCCACGAGTAGATGAACGTTCTGACAAACGCAGAGGAGCTGGTGTTTTCAACATAATTAAAATGCAAAGCAAATACAACCGGATCAGCATAACCGATAAGGGTATTAAGTGAATACCATTGTAAGACGGAGTTTTTCATCCAACATAGGTACTTCAAGGTCATGGTCATGCAGTTTGGACTCACAAGCAACTAGAAAGTGTTATGGCATCCATGAATAATTTTTCAGCCGTACTTGGATGAATTTGTCATCATAAATCTCGATAACATCCTAGCGTACAGCCGCTTTGGTTACAAATTCTCGTTTTTGGGTGCACTTGCTCTATTCACCATCATCATCGTGAGGGCTGTGGTCGTCTGGATGGCTGAGATGCAATAAAGACTTGTGCGAGGTTTTCAGATTGGAGCAGAGTCATTGGATGCACTTCTAGGATCCCTGCGCTATGATACCAAGTGTAATGCTGAGCGAAACATGGATGGTTCACAGGGAGAAGGTATAAAGAAGATTTTGATTCAAGTATAATAAGATGTTTTCTATTTATCATTAAAGTGTACTTTGATGATAAGTGTCAGAAATGTTGAGCAAGTATATACAAGAGGAAAAAAAGAATGAGGCATACTAGGGTTATTGGGTGATTATGTCAAGCAATACGTGGGACACCACGTTGTAAGAAACTACTTCAAGAAACTCCACCAAGAAGTTGGGAGGTTTGAAAATATCAAGGTGGTTCTTTATTAAAGGCCATCAACATCAAGAAGTTGATTGAACAGTACGGAAAGTTTGACATGGTCCATGATAGTTCTGTCGACACTTCTGGAACATGGTTTTACCTGTTATAATGTTGTGAACCGGAAGACTAGAGGTCAGGGTAAAAGACCGAAATTCCCTTGATCAATCGAAATATATATCAGGAGGTCTTCACTTGGTGGGCCATGAATGTAAGGACAAAAACTCCATGTGCAGAGTTGAGGGACTCATGTACGTCAGAGACGTACTACCAGAATTCCACATGTGGCTTCTTTTTGTTGTGCGGAATGGAATGTTGATGGAGAGCACTGTTCTGTCCCTAATGTACATGATTCTTTAAACTCTGCGTGTGGATATTTCTGTCTTTGCATTCCTGGACCAAAGTGGATTGACCTTCGGGGTTTTAGGCCAATTGACCATGGGCATTTTGGCCAGTAGTTCCGACCTTTGGTGTTCAATTCTAGAAGGTTCAAACAGGTTTGACCATTTTCCACAAAACGTGTCGGTCATTCAATACTGTCTGGTTATGAAAATGGAATTTCATAAAGGCACTCCTAGATGTTCTCAAATTCTCCCAAGTTTTCAGTGGAGGTTCTTGAAGCAGCCTCTTACGACACAGTGTTGCAGTTATCTCTTGACTCGAGATTCCAAAACCCCAAGTGTACAACATTCTTCTTTTCACTCTTCACTACATGCAATCAATATTGTTTACACTTGTCATCAAAGCGAACTTACTGCCAAACCCTAGATTACTCAAATGTCCCTCTTTCCCAAAATCATCTTTTGTTCTGCACCTTCTACCTATGGACCATCCACAATCCACCCAGCATAAGTCTTGGCATGAAAGAACAACAGTAGAGGGACAACCAAAGAATTTATTTGTATGCAAAAACCCTGCACAGGTCTTCAGCACATCTCGCAGTCCAGGTAATCACAGACCTCACAAAAGCAATGGTGAACGGAGTGAGTGCACCCTCCGACAGGAAACTATAACATGAAAAAGAATGCTGTCATAGGGGATCAGCAGCGAGTGATTTATGAAGCTCTCCAAGCAACCCAGGCAGCAGCAATGACAGGCTTCGAGATAAGTGGTGCAGTTTGGCAAACCCTTCAGGCTGGACGAACCCCTTGCCTCCATCGTTTCCTGTCCAGGTGACACCCGACATGATGGGAGGAGGACGAGACGGCAGGCTTGCATAAGTGACAACCTGTACTAGAAATTTTCAGGTTTAGAGAGCCTCAACAACCATTTTCTTACATGGAAAGCATTTCTCACCATGAGGAATAATTAACTCCAAAGAGAACCCTGAATCTGGTCATCACTCCCTAAGTTGCTCAATCCTGAAAATTTGAAAGGACTATTGGTCTGGATGTGGTGGACAAGTTTGGAGGTCTAACTACCCACAACTGGCATCAATAGCAAAAAGAAGAAAATTGACCCTGTTGCCTCACTTTTGCATGGCTCCATATTGAGTTCATGGTCTTATCTAAAGGAAATCCAACAAGAGCAGGAGAAAAAAGAAACCCAATTACTAGCTCACACGACAACTCTCACATCATCGATTGTAGGCATTCTTTCTCTCAAGTGGATTATTCCAATGCGACAAGACTCTTTGACTCCACCAAAAACTGGAACGGCTTTATGTGTTCCATAATTGCATGCACTGGAATGCTGAAAGAGAAATGTAGAGCAAGGTTAATTTCAACAGTTTTCTTAGGAATCAAGCATGTTAGAGTACACCCAGCCTTTCCTAAAAATCATCACCGTGGTGACATCATCCAAAAGGATCTCTGTTTTTACTACAACAACGACCTCAACATTTGGTGATCCATTACGACATCCAGCATCTGGGACGACCTTCCGCAAATGATTGCAGAAGAGAATCACATTAATTGTGCCAATTAGAATGCCAGGATGTAGGAATCCAATGGCTGGTGACTCTAAAGCCACAATCCAGATGGCTTGTGGCAAAATGTCTGATTCGATAGATTTTGTCTCTGATGGAGATCAACGTCGATTAATGCAACCATCGACTATGCTGGACTTGTAGGAAGTCAGATCATCTCTTGAAAAACTGGAAAAATAAAGCCAAGATCAGGCAGGAAGGGGAGCAAGTCCCTATAAAATCTGAAGATCCACAAAACGGCAACACGTAGCAGTAGATAGCAGAGTTTTTTACCAGTCAGAAGAATCTGTCCCGATCGATAGCCCATTTGAATGGCTCTCAACACCATAGATGGAGGTTCCAGAGATTTACGAGAGCTACGGGAATGACCGACCAGTGACAGAGCTACGAGTGCAACCAAGGGGTTGTATAAGTTGTGTCACAGTTTCAGTATAACTGTATGGAGGAGCTTTTGATAGTATTACGAGTAACAAGAAGATTCAGAAGCCGAGTTTGCAATCTGGAATATGTGATGGAAAAACTGTTATCAGATGAATGCAGAGTCCTTAAATTCACGAAGAACTCTTAGCGCAAATCGGAAAGCTATTGGATCTAACGGTCTGGAGGAATTGTCCATATAGTGACAAAAAAGCATACTCTGAAGAGATATACCGTTTTTGCACAATCCGCAAGTGGTTTGGAGAAACAGCATAATCTAAGTCAGCATTAATGTCATATGCCTCTTATTGAACAACCCACAATGCCTCTTATTGAACAACCCACAATGCACCAATACTTAAAGGAAGCAGTAAAGGAAGAAGCAACGGAGAAAGTCGTAGCAGCCGCAACCTAATGTAGGACACTGAAATCACTAGACATTGCTAAGAAGCACCTTCCACGCGGAGCTCAGACATGGCTCGTACACGTGGAGCCAGAGGAGAGACGAAAGATCACCACAATGAAAGAAACAAAATAGGGTTCTTGACTTTGATACCTACGAATTTTGCAGCCATTCTAGGGGAATTCACACCAATTGTCGAGGGGGTTGAAGGGGTTTTCCCTGATTGAATAACCTGAGATTTAGCTATGAAATTCAGTGTACATCATTAGACAAGCATCTGAACAACGGTCAAGGGGACCTATCAGATGAGTGACCCAGAGTTGACGGGGATAAAGAATGAGGTAGACAAGATGCGTGACCAGGGATTTATCAGGGCCTACATGTTATTATACGTTGTAGCACTACTTTTCTTCAAATCAAAGTCATGCAAAATGTGATTTTTATGTGAATGTTGGGTTCGGAAATGATTTTTTTAATCTAGAAGCACTACTCCCTCCCGCAAGCAGATAAACATTTCAACAAATTATGAGACGTAAAAATTCTCACAAAATTGCACCCCTGAAGTGATTCTTATCAGATCCGTGTATTTTATAGGGATATTGAAAAAAGTTAGTTTGCATGCACATCGAGCACTTTGAGTCCATAGTTATACTGTTCAGAATAAAACATTTCCCAACACCATTTTTGGAGGCTATGAACAGTATTTGTTCTCTGTATCTTCACTACTTTTTCAATGCATGCCTCAACAAAATCCTGTTTTATAGCCCTGTGCTAGGATAGCATGGTGGAAATTTTCAAGTTCTCAGGCTTTTACAGAGGAATGAATCATAAGAAAAGATACTTGAGATTTTAATTTGATTGCCATTTCATTATGTTTTTGGGCCACATAATACATGAAGATGGATCAAAATGGACCTGAAGAAAACAAAGGTGATCACTGGTTTTCCCATGCACACAAATTTGTGAAACATCCCGGTATTTTGGGGATTGTGTAACTAGAACAATTGTTTCAGAAAGGACTGGAATCTAGGGTTAGTGAACCTTTCAGATCTCACTTGTTAAACCACTGTGTGGAGTTGGGAAGATAGAGAACAAGAAAAGTGTGTTTGTTTGAGAAATGCTGTGACATTGGAATCATCCTTACACAAGGCAAATTAAGTCAGATTTGTGGACACCATCATGGCTACTGACGCATCCAATGGAGCAATCAGAGCCCTTCTCCTACAAGACAACAATGGTGGAGAAAATATTGGAGTCCTACTTCTGCATGTTGTTGTGTGCACAGGAGCTCAACTACACAGTGCAAGAGAAGGAAACATTTGTGGTCTTCTACATGTTCAAAACATTGGGGTATTTTCTGGAATTCCAGCAACGTGTTGTCAGCACTGATTACCAGGCACTAAGTACCTGAAAATCTAGCCAACTCTGAGCCATGCCTTGAGTTGAAAACCAGATCTATTGGCTGAGGTAAGCATGCAACCCGTAAAAGAAGACCCATACCACGCAAGAATCTCCATGAAGGATTACGAGGAGTTCAGCAACAAACCATAGTGATGACAATGATTCACTTGCCATGTCCTTGTACCCCTTCACAATGAGCCATGTCACAGGCTATTGAAGGAGCACCATAACATAGGTCTAGGTGGAAACTTCAGCGAGGAAAAGGTGCTGAAAGAACTGGAAGATAAATTCTGGTGGAACAAGGTGTAAATTAGCATAAAAAATCATGTGATGTGTGTCAATGCCAGTATTCAAGATGAAACAAACCCCCAGATTTTGTTCAACCATGACTGTACATAAAGATTCCTGGTTGGATATCTCCATGAACGTTGTGATGGGGCTGCTTGTCACTCCAAAGATGTTTGATGCAATTCTTGTGGTGGTCGACTGGTTCTCAAAGATGTTTCAATGAATTCCAACATGGAAAATGGTCAGCACAAAAGAAAAATTACCGATGTTCCTTAACTACATCATCCAATTATGGTATCCCCTCTGTGAAAAGCAACAAAGATGGGAGGTTCAGAAGAAGATTTTGGCGGGAGCTGATGACTGGCTAAGGCACTTGGATGGTGCTATCAACGACATTTTATCCCCCGAATGATGGGCAGACAGTGTACCAATCAAACACAAAACAAACTTCTCTAAAGTATATGAATTACACATAACAATGATTGGGTAGTCAAGCTACCAACCGCTGAGCTCGCATATGGTTCCGTAACCTCTGTAGCAACAGGGAAAGTTTAATTCTGAGGTGTTTAATGACAAAATATCCACAACTATGGCAGCTTTTTTTAGTTCAAGCAACACACAAGTAGTCTGCATTCAATGTTAAGATTGAAAAAGCATCTAGGAAGAGACTTATAAGATGCTTGTGAACAGTGAATCAACGATGAAGAAAACGGCCGTCAATCATCAAACGGATTAAAAACTCTGTGTTGGTGATTATTTTTGTACTCAGCTCAAAAAACATCTGATTGCAAGGAAAGGATTGGGTAAAGATCAAACCCAATTGTTTTTGACCAACCGCAATTGAAGAAATGAGAAGACGTTTCATCCCAAGGCTCTCACAAGTTTGACCACTCTCTAGTAGCGTCTACAGAACTATCAAAAACCAAATTGATTGTTTTATACTCTTCAGTTGACTTCTCCATGAAAGGCTTTTATAGAGACTCAGCTTCATATTTTGAAATATCCCAAATTATTGCTGGAGTTTTTAAGAAACTTCTTGCATTGTCGCAACGTACGTGTCCATGACCAGAAGTTTGTATCGTCCCTGTTTTCACTCCTTTAGATGTGTGCTTGACAGTTTCAACACTTTTCATTGAAGTAAACATACTTAATATTACAAATTACTCAAGTGTCCCACTTTCTCAGACTCTGTTTGGCTTTGTACCCTCACATTTTCCCTGGGGTGAAAAACAGGTAGAAGTTCCAAAGAAAAAAAAATGGGAGAATGTGGCCCTTGAGTATTCTTGGAACTGTCAAGATCAAGACGTTTCCACACTCGTATTCATGCTCACTTCACTCACCGCTTGTTTCTTCCTGAGCTTCTGATGCATATCTTCTGCTGCAATGTTTTCCTCTTTGACGATGGATGAGCCCCACGTGAGGTCCTTCTCCCATATATCACTTTTCCACATTCAGATCGATTGGTGTTGAAAATCTTTGAGTACTTGTTGTTCAAAATTGATCTGGTGCTTCGTCCTCTTCTGAATCTTGAAATTGTGGTTGTATCGTGGGTCACTCAATCAGAGACAGGTGTCACATTTTTCCATCAACGCTGACATACCGTAGTGTCACAATAATTCAAAAGTAAGTTAATTTGTTTTCATTGGGACTGTCCCAGTTATCTGTTTTGAGGTCCTAGCCAGTGTCCGGAAATGATTTCCGTGTCGTTTTTGGACATTTTTGTCCTTAGATTTTGTTCGGAACTACGCATGGTGCATGGAGTGGTGAAGGCAGTTCACACTGCCAAGCGGTCTGTTAGAGGCCGAGCGCATTGCTCCAACGTCGATAGAGTCAAAGGCGCATGAACCAAGCAATCCGAGACACTTACGATTACACGTAGGATAGGACCAGAACAGGAAGTTTTATTTGTTTTTCCTTTACGAAATACCCTCCTAGCCAGTAGCCAAAAAATCAGCCCAAGCTCCTCTAAATAACCAAAGATAAAATTCCTTCGTAAATGACCTTCCAAATTATCGTGTGATTATGGTATATTGTGCCACTAGTCCATTCCACTTGCAGATTGTGGTGCTAGTACAAGAATTCCTGTCCTAGGTTGATGTTGTGCTAGTACATTGAGCAAGATCTCTAGACCATTACATCTTGTAGTTTCCCATTTGTAGTCTGAGAGGTTTGCAAAGTCGATAGATTTTAAATCAAGTGTCAGATGTCTGTTATCTAAGAACTCCTAGTCCAATATTCAAACCCAACATTTGAACCATATGAAAGGCTCCCCATCCAGCAACGTGTGTACAATGTCTTGAATCTTGCCACCCCTCAGTTTCACATGTAGTTGTAGTGCAGGTGTTGTCCTAGTGCCCCCTTTGCAAAATTTCAAAACTCATAAACTCTTGTCTTTGCTGTTGTGAGCCATTCAAAAGGGTGATCAACTACTGCAGAATCCTTCAACCTGACAGGATCTTGGTAGATTTTTCTTTTCCTCTGATGTTTCCCGACTCCTCCAATCCTTTTTACAGATTATCCCCTTTATTTCCTATTGTTGACGCTTGTGATAGTCTCATGAAATATGGTTCGGCATGTCACATGTCCAGCAGAGCCATTGGTATTTCTGCTTGATGGCTTTGAACTCCATCAATGTGGAGGTTAAGGCAATTATAACTTTCCTATGTTGATGTTGCTCATTGTTGAGACATAGACTGTTGATTGATGATCGCTGATAATGGAAGGAATGCACTAAAACCATGTGCGTTGATGGATTCTTGGGTGTAGGCCGCTGCATAAATGGGCAGTAAAATGTGCACACTTAAGGGCCATGCTATGGCTTGCTGATTGATAATTTCTGAGAGTAGTGGCCGCAGCGGCAGAACTTTCAGGTTTATCTAGGAGATTTTTTCAAGGGTGCAGGTTGTAGAGAAAATAAAGAGCAATAATGAAGAATCATATCCAAATAAATATCAGCAAGGAAAAAAGTTGTCCAAACTAACCATTGTGCAAACCTCGCCAAAGAGAACCAATGGCTTTGTGACTAACGGTCAAGAAAATTGCACCTCTCTAAAATTCTCTTTCCAACACCACTCCACTATGCGTACAGCTAGAAAAGAAGCCTTGTATTATGGCCTTGTGGCATTACTCTCTCACTATTCTCAAGTCGCCACTCATGCTTTCTTGTAGCCACTCACTGAAGTATGCTAGGCTAGAGCAATAAATGTACTATTCTAGGAAATCAATCCACAGAATTCCTCTGCAAGACTTGTCCATCCCCGCCACTGCCACTCTTTCTCTCCACACTATCTTACAACACCTGTACTCGCTCACTACACCCATTCCTTTTTTTGACATCATATTTACATCATCAATGCTCGTGCCTTTATGATGGATTCCCCTCTTACACTTAAGTGCTACGTTCAATCCATCAATCTCTGCTCTGAACTTGATCAATGCTCTCACTACTGTGTCACACCCAGTCTTGCCACTTCCAGCACATCTCCTCTTTTGTTTGTGCTTCTGATCTATGATGCATCCATGCTCATCCCTGTAGACATGTCCACCAATAGAAGCACATGCAAACTTCAGACATGGTATCAGAGCCAAGGTGACACACCGAAAGAATTCGTGCCTGCTCGTCCTGGTTGCATCAAAACTCATTTTCATATTTCTTTTTGTAAACAGTAGGAAACATAAGACTTGTGTTGGCAGTGTCCTTATCGCTGTGGCTTTGTGATAGCACCCTTCCTAATCTTGTTTTTCAATCAGCGCATGAGGTTTCATCCCTCCATCAAATCTCTCATCACATCTCAAATCATTGAATGATTTCTATCGCGCATTTGGTGGTGCTGCTAGCTCTATGATGAGTTGAGCCGTGTGCGCCGCCGTGGCCTTCTCTGTGGATGGCATGAATTGTGCCATCTTGCTGACCGTTTCCACTGGTACCAGCACCATGGTGTTGGCCATCATGCTCCTTGGAAGACCCCTTACAAAGCGAAGTGAGATGTATCACCACGGTCGCCTTGGCACTTGTAGCGGCTGTTGCTTTCCTTACAATTGCACTCTTCGTGACTTGATTCTTTGACACATTTCACAAATCCTCACATACTCCTTGTAATCCACCCAGATCGTTCCCCACCAATATTCGTGTGCGAGCGTCTTGAAGGTCTTGCTGTGGCCAAAATGACCATTGTAGTGCAAGTCGTGCACCTCCTCCAGTATCGCTTGCCATAACAATGGACTTTGTGGTACCACAATCAAGTTGCACTTCTTGCACTACCACTACTGGTTGTCCCACTTGCACTTCTTCATGGCTCCCTTGATAAGTCCTGGTCCTCCGCATACTCATAAGAAAAGGGATCTTGCAAGCACCGTGATCCATTTAGAACCAATCACCCCACATTAATACACTTCTCAAACAGTGTATAGAACAGTTCATCATACACGGTAGACTATCATGAAATTTCCATTTGGGTATATGGGGTCGATGGAAAATTCTAAGAACCTTTCAAAACATATGTATTCATAAAATTCTGAACACACTTGTTGAAAAGGACTGGCTAAAAGAGCAAGACGTTAATGAAAAATGGTTCATAAAGTTTACTTTAAAATGAGGATGAAAGACATGAAAACTAATAAAAATCCCTTATTTCTTAGGCTAATCAAAATGGAGAACTGGAAAGACTTTTTTATGTCTATTATAGTTTTTTCCATTCAGCTTATGTTTCATGAACTAGATATGTGGAGACACACCGTGACCTACATGTGTGTTTGAACAGTCATATTGGACAGCGCAAGCTTTTTTTAGTGAAAATATTTTGGTTCGGTTATGTCTGTGCCTCTTCTCAGCACTGTTGAAGCGTTTGACCTATGGAAGACTTTGTTTTCTGGCTTCTCCAATTAATTCCACCCCACACCCTCCCCCCACACCTCCTCCCGCGCCAACCATAGCAAAGTGTATGAGGGGACACGGTGCAAAAAAGGTTGTGCGGAATTACCACACAAATGTACACATCCATTTTTTGTCTCCCCTGTTCCATGAAGGTTTCTTGTTCACATGTGAATGATATGTCTTGATGTGCAATGAAAAATATGTGAAATTTCACATACAACTAGTCTATTCACTTTCAGTGTTTGGGGTGGGACCGGATGGCATCCGATTCCAAACTCCATTTTTTTCTTCCCCTCTCCCCCCCTCCTAAGCTGAGGATTGTATATGGCGATTGTAAAGGAAGGTGCATGCAAATAGGATTTGAGAGACAATGTGCACTAGTGTACAATTTGACGCAACTTGCAGTTGTCATCAATCCATCTCGGTTGATGGTTTGCGACTGAAAATTGCAATGATCATTCCCAATGTTTTCAGGGTTTTCGAAATGTTTATGATAAACTTGTGGATGGAAAGATGCACCGTTTCAAGCTTATGTGCAGAATAAATGCGTACTAGTAACCACAAGTGATGATTCTAGTAAACCATGAAGTCACGCTCTACACTAGTGCGCATTTCCACACAAGCAACACATAGAAACGTATTGACCTCAACTTACAATAGCAATTTACACTGTTGTTTTGCGACAAGGGTGAGGGGTTAGGCTATGAACGGCCCACCCGGTGTAAATTTACAAACCGTCTTCCTCGATAGGCATATGGTGAAAAGGTAAAAAATAGTTCACAAAATTTGGTTTTTTGTAGAATTTCAGATGATCGGCTGCATTCAAGGGTCAGTTCTTAAAGGTAAAATTCAATTAGGGTTGGAGAAGACCTCCGCAATAATATTCAGGCACAAATTATCACAAAATTATATTTACAATGGACGCTTTTGATTGGTTTGGAGCTGTTTTAAAACATGCATCTAGTCCGGCAAATTTCTGTTGTAGTCAATCCATTGCCGGAGCCTCCTTGTAGAAGATCGTCAACTTCATCACAGAATGGGACCCTTTTTTGAGGGCTGGTGGTTATGTATATCCTATTGCGTCAGTTGTCTATGTGTACTACTTGGCAGATTTTTTAGTGAATAGACAGCTATGCGGTAACCAGCTTGTCACTTAAGCAGTCAAGGAAATGAGGAAATATGCCAAGGTGAGGTCGGAAAAGGACAGGGGTTCCTTTATTTAGTTTTGATACATCAAAGTGAAAATATATGTCAGTTTCAGAAACTACGAACATAACCATTAGCATGTTTATTATACAACTATGTCTTTTGCATTTATATTTCTTTTGAATAACCAGTGTAGTTGAGAAGCCCACTGATATAACTATTGATGAAGGAAATATGTATACAATAGTTAAAACCCAGAACATATCCCTTCTTATGTTTTTTACAGACTGGAGTGTTTGAAGGAATTTATGCAATTAATCCACTATATTAACAATGTCATTTTTTTATTTCACTCGTGCTGGAATTTTGCACTTACAAAATATGTAAAGTTTCGGGAATCATTATTTATAGTTTACTTTTTGTATGTACACATGAACAATAGTGTACATTAGTGTACAACATTACCTACATTACGCCCATTATTTCATACAAATCTACATTCACTCATCACATGCACTTTGCAGCCCACCCTCCTTTCTCGCTCACCCCACTGAAGTACCACCAAAAAATCTCAAATACGTCGCTGATTTCAACATACACAAGTGAATATTTCTACGTAAAACCCATACACCATGCCATTTAACTCCTCTTACACTCCCAAAAAACATGTTTCATCCCTTCTCCCTCCATCCAACCATTACTTACTACATCATTAAAACCAATATACACAACTGTAAACCTCCTTACACAACCCACACACCTTACCAAACACCACTCACACTCCCCTCATACACTCTCGACACCCACGCCCTCCCCTCGCCCTCCCCAACCGGTCAATAAATACCAACCTAAGTCAAACACATCACTGAAACAAATGTACACGAGTCTAAGTTTTCTCTTTTCCCCCGTGCACCTAACAACCACTCATAAAATTCATAAAAACCAACACATACAAGTGTATTTTTGTACATACAACCCACAAATTTGGAAGTACATATTCCCTTTAACTCCCCACATACACTTTTCACCTCCACCCCCCTTCCTCCCTCCTTATCCCAACCACGACAAAACATTCTCTAACACATCATTCAAACCAATTTACAAAAATACAAATTTCTACTCAACCCATACACCCAACCACACACCTCCACTTACAATTACCACATACACTTTCTACCACCCATTCCCATCTCACCAAACTACCACCAACCAACCTCGAACACATAAACCAACATACACAAGTACACATTTCTACCTACAAACCACCGAACAAGCCATACACCTCCACTTACACTCACCATATGCACTGTCCACACCTTCCCCCTCCATTCCACAACTCCATTTCAAACAAACATTCACAAGGGTATATCTATACACAAAACACACTAATTTTGAACACATATCTACTTTTCCTCCCCACATGCACTTCCCACCCCCACCCCCCTCCTCCCTCCCTTGTCCACACACCACCAAAAAATCTCAAACAAATCATTGAAACCAGGATAAACTAGAACAAATCTCTATACACAACCAATACACCCAACCATATACCTCCACTTACAACCATTACATAAAAATAAAACCCATAAAACCACCCTCTCCCACCCCACCCAACAACCATCAACCATCCTCAACTGTGCTGATATACAAAAGTACACATATTCACATACAACCCACACACCCAGACATACACCTCCAGTTTGCTCCTAACATACAATTTCCACCCCTACCCCTTCCACCCAACCACCACTGACCATATACCTCCAAAAATCATACACAACTGAATGTATCTACAAAAAACTTAGATATCATGCGATACACCTCTCATTGCAATCCCCACATAAACTTTCAACCCTTTCCTTGAGAATACCTTGCATGGTAGCTTCCTAATGTACCACAACATTATACACACTTCACCCATAGCATGAAATTCCTTTGATTAACTCTACCTCACTGATTTCATGCACTGTCATGTCCGGGCAACACAAAAGCGTGTCCAATGGGTTTATTTGCCCTGTTTCATATTGGGTCTTGTTGTTGAAGTTGCCCTCCGGTAGCTCAATTTACTTTGCTTGATGAAGACCTTGGTTAAGCTGCAATTGAGGTAATTTAGCTTATAGTGGGCTACAAGTTGATGGCGCGCAACTACTTCCCCACTTCCACCACATCCAACTCCTTCACCTCACCCCGCCATAGGCAATGTGCGATTGTATCTCAAATCCAGCTCTGGATTTGAGGCATGAAACCAATACTGGCCAATCAAGCGGTCTTAGTCATATGGACCTTGTTCTTGATGAAGGCCTGTCGCACTCCACCACCCCAGAGACCTGCCACGCCTTGGCTGACATCAGTGGCTACCATGCAAGCTTCAACCTCATCACCAATGTGTTGGTCAAAATGATATGGCTTGCACCGTTGTCTTGTAGGACGTATAGCTCCCTTCGAACCTTGAAACTCCCATCCAGAATCTCAAGAACCATCTCCATGATGATCCATAAAAAATGTAGTCTCCCGTATTCATTCCGCAAGAGCAC
Source organism: Penium margaritaceum (assembly GCA_023375785.1). Taxonomy (NCBI): domain Eukaryota; kingdom Viridiplantae; phylum Streptophyta; class Zygnematophyceae; order Desmidiales; family Peniaceae; genus Penium; species Penium margaritaceum. The sequence goes on along the minus strand of SZWC01007268.1, from coordinate 18,528 downwards.
TTGAGGTAGCTCCCTCATTGGTAAAAGCTTTTCAGGGCTGGTGCTACCCCTTGTATAAAGAACTTGGTCATCCCCTCCTCAGTGCTACTGCCCGTTTCCCTATTGTGTCTTGCACTTGGGGCAGTCCCACTTATGATGAACCTCCTCACCACAAACCTAATACTTGCCTCCTAGTCCCTACTACCTGCCTACGTTCCGCTGCCTAGCTTGGATTGCGTCCACCTCCATGGGCAAAGCCTACACCAGCTGCTGTACTCTTGGTGGTATTGTGTAGCTACTTTGGCATGCATTCTACCTTACCGTATTGATGCACTCCTCCACATAAACTAGATCAGCAAATATTTTAATCCTGAGCACCGCGGGCTCATGTTGGACTAGCACCTTTAAGCCATCATGGTAGTGGTTGTACGCCTCAACTTCCAGGAGGTCATCGGTCTGCACCACCAAAGCCATAAAGTGTGTGTTATGAACCAATCCGCCTTGCTTGACGTGTTTTATTTTATCATGTGCAACTCGCTTGCAGTTGAGGAGGTTGAAACAAGCCTGGAGCATCATCTCAAACGTTTCCCACGTGGATGTGTGTAAGACAAATTCTGGAATGCAAGGTGATTTGGGAAATGAATGAATCATTAGATCTGATACATCAGTACATGGTAATGTACAAAGTCTTTGATCAGATTGGCATGCTTAGAACAATCTTAGGGCTTCCTTATGTACCAACCTATATGTGCCTCCGTTGAGAGACCCTTGGCGATCCAAATTCCTCTACCAAGGCACAATGGTGAAAATAATACATGAATAATGTATAACACACCACAATCCTTTGCATCACATCTAATAACACTTCAATCAATGGAGAAATGGCTGAGTTATGGCCATTCATTTACTCCATGCATGACTACAGATAGAAGCACTGCTATTGAAGGTAGCGACCTCCCACAACACAGTTGCTTGAAAATGTGCCTCGAGCTGCCATCCTAAAGTGCCCATGGCACCCAATAGGTATTATTCTATAAAGAGGTGCTTTTCCTGAAGTGGCCAAGGAATTCGTTCCGCTGTGATCAGGGTCAAACCAGTATATCTCATGCCTTGTAGAGGTGTACCTCCCGCCTTTGCACGGCCATAACTTTCTCCTCCATGCATGGAATGACCCTGTTCTTGGGTCCATTTCACACAATTTTTCACGCACAATAAATTGGAAATTTCAGATCATGCATATGATGCCTTCATGATGATGTAATTATCACCTCCACCGACGGGTCCCATAATAAATCATGTTTGGTCCCACTACTTATCATGTAGTACTGGCTGTTTGAAAAATTTGGCCACCCCCAATATTATTTTATCCTTTTCTCATCTCCTAGTCTTGGATAAGAATGAAGGAAATCCCCCTGTCATTGTATGAAGTCTTAGTCCATAACAACTCCCTCGAAGATTATAGACGGACTCATTGGATTAGGTGCGGGTACTCTTGGTGGCATCCGTATTGCTGTCACCACATGTTCCTTCATTTTTGCCAGCTCGTGTGCTCTTTTTTATCTCCCATTGTTGTTTTTCAACCTCCTCCTTAAGCAAATCATTTGTGCCAAATTGCCTCAAGTGTAGGCAGTTGGTGATTGCTGGTATGAGAAATCCACGGTCATACTCATTCAGCATATAGAGAGGAATGTCGATGTACGTCACTGAGATCTTGCAAAACTTGTCATTATGTAGCTTTATGCTTTCCCTAGCCATAATGTACATCTTTCAGAAATAGCATTTAGCTTCTTCTTGGCTCATGGGGTCAAATCGCTTCATCATGTGTGCTAGATCCTTGTGGTATGCAAACAAGTGCTCTTAGTTTTCCACGCTGAACCTTTCCAAGGCATTGCGTTGAAATGCTAGGAGCACCTCCAGGACAGTGTACTCTAGAGATAATAGGCCATACTTCAAGGAGGTTCTTAGCTTACACATTTCCATTTCTGGATCCTCATCTCGTTCTACCGTGAAGATGTCAAGCTTGGGAATCTACTAGGATGTTTTGGCTCCCATTTTAAATTCCAACTCATGTTTTGACAACCATTGCACCTGTGCTTGAGCCAGAGCATGCAGATGGGGGAAATCTCCTTGGGCTAGGCCAACTTCTTCAGTGGTCTCTAATGAAGCTTGTCCTCTTCCTCCCTGTTGAATGCACCCTTCCATAGATCTTCCCACTCTGAAACCCCTAGCATAATGTTGTGCCATACTCTCCTACACTCATATGGACTATTGTTTCCGTTAGGGATTGCTACCAGTAATCCTTGTCCCAACCGTCACGATTTCCCTCTGGGTTGCACTTGTGGTCTTTGTGTGATCAATAGTAGGCCCCACATCCCATTAATTGTAGGCAGATGACATCCCTTGTTGAGATAGAATTTTCTATGCCAACTGGAGGTGTCCATGCCTGGTTGGGATATAAGGTTGCCACGCACGTATCCCACCAAGATCTTTTTTTAATTCATGCATCCATTATCGATGCACTAGCTCTTGTCAGCATGGTGCCTTGCAGTTGAAATAGAGAGTATACGAGTTGAAGGGAGAGAAGTCGCTAGTGCAGATTTAGGTCCCATGGTGGCTAGCTTGGCCTGCGATTGTTGGTTGATGAGTTCCTAGTGGAAAGACGCCTCATAATTGAGGCATGCCTCAACCTTCGCCATAGGATTTCATGGGTTCCATGATAAGAGAGTGTAATCATCTGGGATGAATGAAAAGTTTATTCCAGGGTCCTTTGTCACTGATGATTTCCTCCTTAGCACGGTCAGTTGATTTACAGAATACAATGGCTTTAACATTTGGTGGTCTAAGGGCAATCCATCACTCCTGGATTCACAGTTATAAGAGGAGGAGGATCCTCCAAGCACCGACACCTCAGATATGGATGGTGCAGACAAAAATATCTAAGGGGTTGAAAAAATCAAAATTCCAGGGTATTTTTTAACGTGTGGTCATGTATATAACTTGTTGTAGTATATTCCCATTCGGGTATGATCACCTCCTTAATCAATAAAGTTTATTCATCATCATCCCGTCGGTCCTCTTGCTCAGAGATGTAATCCTCCACCCGCATGGCTTCTAAGTCATGTGTTTATTCATCCTCAAGAAATCCCCTAGTATCTTGTGGCACTTCCTCTTCCCCCTCGTATCCATGTTGTTGCAACACATTCAATTCCCTCAGTCATTGAAGTTGAAACTATTGGTACTCGCTAGGATCAACCTCATTCTCCTCATTTAAGAGGACAGGGAAGGCACCATCCTGTTGGTCCTAGACAAAGTTAGGATCAAGCCTTGGAGGATTCTCCAGGCTTTCTTCCTCCAGGTTTTACCGTAATCGCTTGAAGCACCTCATGGTGTGCTTCTTGACCATTAAGCATCATAACCATAGAATTTTGCATTTCTTGCCATCCACTGTTCCACCACAAATTACCTTAAGACACACTACTTGGGTACATGTATGGATTCTTCCGTATATGAGAAGTATTTGAAGGTTCATGTCACACTTGTTGCAAAAATTAAGTGAGTTCTATGCTCACCATGCCATCAACATTATTGTACCCATTCTCCCCATATGATGATTAAAGATTAAACAACATGCAAGGAATAGCTCTCTACCTAAGTCATAACTTAGTTACCGCCATCATTCCTTGTATTTTTAGATTTTTATCTTCACTGGATCTTGTCTCCCCTTGCTTCTGTTACTTTGTATCTTTTTCACTCCCATTGTTGACTGCTTTTAGGTCAAAGTCCATTTGTACATTTCTCAGACTAGCTCTTGACACACAAAGATTAAACCCAGAGGCTCTAGTGGGTCTTTCCTACAGATACTGTGCTCGTCAAGAAGTCTTGCCATTCATGAAACATTGCAATACCTGACCCATAAGAACATAGACATATCACATATGGCTGCATGTAATTTCAATAGCTCCTTTGTACCCTTTGCTTCTTAAGGGTACAAGGGGTACAGTTCAGTATACAACAACAAGAATGTACCCACGTCAAGGTTTAAATGCACATTTAACAGGAAATATGATTCATAACATCATTCACATCATCACATCAATTAAGACTACATGGAATAGAAACTCCTAACACCTGTGTGGACAGAATAAATAGAGACCTAGAATGATACATCATCTATCCTAGCAGCACACACAATCGATGAGCTTCCTCCTGATCTACACTAGCAATGTGTCGTGTGACACCATCTTGGTGAGATCGGATTGCGTGGTATGTGGAAGGACCAATGGATTGCTCCTGGCATGCTCCATATTTGTGGCTTCATGCCCAACGCAATCCCACTTGTAAATCTGCTACAACTCCTTGCTATGGCACTAATATGCAATGCAGGCCTCTACTCTCTCTCTATTTTTGCATCAATGGCATGCCAACCAATAGCAAGGGCTTCCTTCTTCTAGCAGTCCATGGGTTGAGGCTTGTCATTGTTGTTTGCTCTCTGCAGCCAGGGTTGCCAGAATCCCTTCAATGTGCCTCTAGTGGGATGATACAACCATTGCATCACTTTGACCACCGTGTTCATGCCCAACTGGTGGGGAATTTTCTAAGAGCTACAAATGATTCTAGAACAATACCTATGGTTATCTTATGGATAAGATTTTTAATTGGGGTGTGCTATAATCCCTTTGTGAAATCATGTCCATGCCATGACATGACCTCACATGAGTGCCCTTTCCATGCGATTAAAGATAGCAACTTTGGGCCCACCTTCCACATCCTGATGGCCCCCACCGTGTTCATGCAAATACTCACCCACAAACAAATTCATGCAAGTATGCACACACAAACCTATCTAATTTCCTCATTCTAACTTGTGGTGAGACGAGACGCACATCTTGCTTTACAGTCTGGGTGGTACTTATGATTCACAACTTAGGTATATCAATCTCTTGGTTGCTTCTCAATGCAAGTGTGGAGGTTCTTCCACTTTGAAAGCACATGCGTTACTCCACATCCAACACTAGCAATGCTCACGTTTCCTAATCTCTTATCCTCCTTCCGAAATAGGCCTCCGCCGCCTCTCACTATTCTCACCCCTTTCTGGTAGCCCTTCCATCACAGTACCCACTTTGGCTCTCCTTGATCTCTTCCTTCCTATTTCATCCTCCTTTCCTCCAAGAAGCCTCCTTACCAAATTTCCTTATTCCTTTGGTATTTATCCTCCAGATCCACCTTTGATTGTCTAAGCGGCTCGTACATCAAAACTTGGACAAAATCGGATTTTTGCTTCCGTAAGCCTTCTTTTGTCATTTGGGATGAATCAAATGCCGAGAACCAAGGTCAGGATTTGTCCATAAGCTCACTCGCCAGCTGAAGTTTGAAAAATATTTGTTGGGTTTATTTCCTCACTTTTTTCATGCCTTGCTGCTCTGTGGATGTGATCAATCCCCTAAAAGTTTCCTTATTCCCCCTCTAAAACCACTATATTCACCAGATACCACGTGTTACCATTGTGGCTCTAAACCTGGCTTTCTGCGCATTTTCCGGTGAATGAAAAAATTGCTATATCACCCATGTCTGTGAGCAGGATAAAAATGAAACTGGCCTTTGGAAGCATTTTCTGTAAAAAACAAGGCAATGGTAAGACATGGGTAAATGAATGAATTGGGATTTTCTCGCAATGCAAGAAGAGGAGGAAATTATGAGAAGAAACTGTTGTTGAAATCATTCCGTGACTTACCATTTGTCTCATCGAGTTGGAGGAATTTCCCCTTAGCCAAATGGCCCATGTTAGTGTGATGCAGGAGAGGGAAGATATTTTGATGCCAGATGCAAGGGTTAGAGCAGTATTTATCACACTTTATGGTGGGGATTTTGATGAGTGCCAGCAGATTCCAGTCAAAGATGGTCATAACAGCATAGACCAAATAAGTTGCCATCATCCTCATGCGAGATGGCTATTGCTTAAAGAATCCCACTCAAGGGACTTGTGAGAGTGTCATGATATTGATGAAGGTTCTTGATGTTCTTGAGGATGGGGCAATTGGAACCTTTAAGCACTAGTACAAAGCTTGAGATGAGATGGGCAAGGTATTTATGCAAGATTAGCACTCATGGGTCGCTCGACATTCAAGCATGTTATGGAAGCTGGGTGTGCCACCTGCTCACCATCTTTCTGGAAAATTTCTTTAAAAAATCACTAGAAAATTCATGGGAAGTAGAGCCCTCAAGGATACCAGGTAAGTGATTTCAGGCACCCTTGCACTAATGTTGGTGTATGTGTTGCTATTCCAAGATACATCTAAAAAGATGAAGTTGTAGTCCAACATGCCTTAGAAAAGAAAAATCCTATTGTTTTCAATATGATTATGTCCATAAAACTTAATTTGACGTCTGATTGGCTTGAAGGATGCAGGGGCTCATGGTAACATTGTGTGATTTGATGTTATTTAATGCAAATATTGTGCTACATTTGAATTGCCTGTGCCTCAGGGCACAAATTGTAACAAAAGAAAGGTGCCCAGGGTCTCTACTGAACCAAGTGTCCTAGAACTGCGTGCTTCATTCATGTTGACAATGTCATGAACGTCTTTAATGTGGTTGGCTAGAGTCGTAATGGAGAAAAGTGGGGAAGGGTGAGGATGTTAGAGGGGAAGTGGGTCTTCTTCAAGGAAGAAGCGTTCATGATGAAAAATGAATGTGGCTACTAAGAGTGGATGGTTATTCAGGAATTGAGGGTGTATGAAGAACGTTTGCATGGATAGGATTTTGGTGTTAGAGTCTAGAGAGATGGCTCAGATGAGATGTAATATTAAAGTATCAAGGGTAAGATGCTCGGTTAAAGCTCTGTCCGGAAGGAGGTGGGGAGGATGGGGCCTCATGGAAAGGGGAGGCTTACTCGCAGATGGGGTGGAAGAGGGCGGTCGTGATTGGATGTACTATCTAACCGTTCTCCAAAATTTTCTAAACATAGAGGGTGAAGAGACTGGTGTGTCTAGATTCGAGAAGAAACAGGCCATAACTAATGAGGTGGTTACATCCAAGGTTGAGACGAGTCTGTACATTACTTGGAAAGGCATTGTGGAGGGGAGAGAAAGGGACATGGGCAAGTGAGTATGGAAGTAGGAGGGAGGTATTATTACCAACAGCTTGAATAATAAATTGAGTGATAAAAAGGACGTGGATCATAAGACAGATATTTTTACGTTCTTGAAATTTTAGGAAAGGAAATAGAAGCTGGTCTCATGCGTTTTCAATTTGGAATTTCTTCGTGGATTTTTATGGTTGAGGTTGTGGAGTGTTTCGAGTGATGGGAGAAGGCACATTTGTGTTTTCATGGCAATTTGAGGCATCATTATAAATACAACAAGGCCTGCTATGATTGATGAAGCTAAAGCACATGCTAAGGGGGGTATTCTTAATCGCGTGAGCTCTTGGTGAAGTAATAGTCTTCGAAGAGGAGGTAGTCATAATGTGCAGGGAGGGAGGAAATAGGAAAGTATGTTTGTGGGTAGGCAGGATCAAGGCCCACTCAAAATAGCATGGAACTAATATCGTTTTCAGAACTTGTTTTATAGATAGCTTGCACATAATGTCTAGAAAGGGGGGTGGGAGTGGATGAGGTGGACCTTAAGTGGAGGAATGGGTGGTAGACATGTAGTGGTGGGATTTGAAAACTGGCAACCTGTGTTTGGATGTGACTTGGGTTTCAAGGGTGGGACATGAAAGGAGAAGCCACCAAAAACTTGCCACATTGGGTGTGGTTCGGAGTGTGAGGGTATCACCATGCCAAACTTTGCGCCTTGAATGGGGTCATAGGCAAAAAGTTGGCTAGAGTCTTCGGCAAATGATGCTCGGATATTCTTCACGCAAAATGACAGGACAAAGGCAGAAACGTTGATTTTGAGTGATTGTGGGTTGGTGTAGTGGAGGGTGAGCAGCAAGGAGTAGTTGCTCCGTCGTAGTCTGATGTGCCAAGGCGTAAAAGCGAGAAAAGGAGACTGAGTTGGAGGAGGCCGGTCAAGTATTCTTTTGCCACATAAATAGTTTTTTTTTCTGGTCCAATATGTTTGGGGCCAATTTGAGCGGCAACATCAATGGATTCACCGCAGGTATATCCTTTGACATCGTTGCTCGCATTGTGCGTGTGTTGTGTTGCTAGTCGATGAGGTTAGCAGGGCAAAGATATTGGGTAGGGCTTCCCGTCGTGATGAACAGTGAGGAGTTGATAACCCCAGAGCACTAGGCGAGGGGGGCCAGAGCACCAGGAGCGGGAGCAAAGTTACATGTAGGTATATAGATCTTGCTGGGCTTCGTCAGGTAGATGGGGCTTCCTTCTGATTGTATTGCTCCTTTCATGGCGGAGGAAATTTTCCTGAAGTGGCAGAGGGGAGAGCTTTTGTGGCAGTAGGCTGCTAGGATCCCTCAATGGCCACGTGGGAGTGATGGTAAGAAGCTTCAAAGACCATAGGTGTTGCTGAAACACAGCATCGGACATTTTTGTTCTACATGGTTGGAAATACAGATCTGCTTAATTTAGACCGTTGTAGAGCTGGAGATCGGCATGAGCTTCATGACAGAGGGGAAAATATCGTTTTTCGACAGCTGGACAGATGGCTATTGAGCGGCAGGTTTTGCTGCCGCTCGCGAAACACGCGGTCGAGTTTCTTGCTTTCATTGTGAGGATCTCTACAGAGGAGATATTGCCTTGAGGAAGGTGTTATTATCTGCATGGACAATCTTAAAAACCAAAAAAAGGAGGTATTATTATCATCGGGGGCAGTGCGTTTTTGAGGTCGTGCTCGCTGACACTATTCTTCTAACAATGCGCTCGCATCGTCGGAAGGAAAGATGTTCCGAAAGGATTTCTCATACTTCTCTCCGATAACCTAGCAATACATTCGCAAACACAATTCATTCGCTAGCAAGGGTTGGGATAATCGGAGATTAGATCCAAAGGCTTTCGTGGTTCCATGCCACAAAACCTGACACAATTCATCGCGCGGAATGCATCGCATTGTGCAGGAAGGGTGAACTGAAGTCGAGTACTGAACTGTTCTCATTATGAATATTTCTAAAGATACCGGATAGAAGGCATAGTAAACGGCCGAAATACACCTTTGCTCGAAAGCGGGAAGACGATGTAGGAGTGGGGGTGGGTGGGACGGGGTTCGCTCGAGCGACAATTGGTGGGAGGAGTGACGGCGTTTACTGTATTAGCTGTTTTCAATGCGCGCATTCAAATGAGTGGCGACGGCCAGGGTCGTGCCCTACGTTCGGGAAGTCGGGGGCGCGTTCAGATAGTACGTCAATCTTGTATCCATCAAATAATGATGATGTATGAATGCAACGACGTAGCAGTGTTTCCCGAACGAACAATTTCTCGCAACATGTTTCAGCAACATCAAATTCATGCCCAAAAGTGGCCTGAATCAATGGCTAACATCTGCTGCATCCATTACAGCAAAGACCTTAGCGTGCAGCCGGGCTTGAACCCATGATCCGACCACGACGAACGTTCAATGCATAATTAAATCGTCCAAGTCGCATTTCACCCATCGCTGGTAACTCATCGCCATGCCACACGTGACATTGTCCCAGTCGCGACTTACCTCCTAGTGGTGCAAGGCCTTATGCAAGGCCTTATGGAATGCCATAAGGCCTTGCATTAAGAGTACGTTCCAACACACTCACAAAGCAGTGTCACCATGGATCCTTTTATGCACCGCACAGCCCAGCTCCGCAACATAGTTGTAGAGTTCATGCGCCACACCCTCGCACTGATGTTTTTTGTCATATGCGCACAAGTCACTTCAGTGGCCTAACTTGGTTGTAACAACATTAATAAGGGCATCCGCAAAATTTCTTCAACATGTGGAAAATGAACCCATAGACATGGTACATCATCTCTCTTATTTGCCGTTCCACCAACATACATGACACACGTCTCTCTGTTAAGGAGAAGTGTTTTATGTGGCGTCTGTGTGTTTGTCACTCAATGGCTATTCGTGAGCTATAAGAACGGTTTCAACGAGCCCCTTCCACAGTTTTGTCTTTTCTATGTCAAATTGTCTTTGCTCTGAAATCCATGGAACGTTTAGTCATTTTCTAGCTTGGCATAGATGCCCCTACTCTGGTGGTGTGGAGTAGGAGCGACTGCTTACCATGGTTCAACAACTTCTTAGGAGCCATTGACGATGGTCGGGTGCCCATCGTGGTGCCTAATATGTGGCATGGTGCACTTGTTTGTCGAAACCAACAGATTGCACAGATCATCCTTGCTTCTTGCAACACATACTAGCACTTCACCTTCGTTACAATAGGGTGGGAAGGCTCTGGCTATGACCACTACCGTTATTGAAAGTTCTTGAAGGGGCCTCCAACTGTTGCATGGTAAGTACCTCTAGGTTGGCGTAGGGTTCCCGAGAGGGGATGGTTTGATGACGCCATATTGTGGGTGCAAGTATCACCTCAATGAGTTTGGCTTGGGTGGGCAAAGACCATATGATGATCAAGAATTTTTCAATAACAGACATGATTTAATGTGTTCTATGATCGTGCAGTTTTTGGAATTGAAAAGGCTAAAATTCATCTGTTCTTGGGAGTTCTACCAAAAAATCCATCTTTCCATGCCAAGATTCGAAATTTGTGTTTTGTCCTTCACAACCTCATTCAAGAGCGGCAAAATGTGACAATGATGGAAACTTTTATGGTGGACGTGCAAGCACAAGATGGCGGACGACCATAATGTTGATTCAATCACATCTCGAAATCATGAGGATGTAGGAATGCAACGGATGCGTGATTCCATTGGTACTTAAACTTTGGATGCATACAATGCAAGCATAAGAGATATGGGTGTGGAAGATCCGGACGAGGAGTATTCACTATGGATAATAAACATTATTTAAAATTGTGCATTAGTAGAATGAATCATCATCACCATCCAACAGTTGTGTAGTTACATATAATGCATGTTCCTTTGCCATTACAACATTCCCCTCTCCTGAGCTAGCGTGGTTAGCTGCAGTCGCGTCAATGTCACCACCTTCCACATCATTTACTTGCACATGATCCCCACCTATCACTGCACATATGTCCAACTTTGTGCTTGGACAAGCACATGAGCACCTGGGTCGCACATTTCTATTCGGATCACCCATAAGCACATGACACAACACTTCCTCATGAAGGGAGCCAATAGAATGCACAAACTCCTCACAAAACTTCTGGTCCATCTTGAAAGGATTCACAAGGTTGTTGTCGGTGTGAATGGAGCAATCCAAGGATACCAAATGAATAGCCTGACAACATGTGGTTGCCGGTATTTCCTCACAAAAATCACAATGTAGCTTTGTTGCAAGATTCATAAAAGCATGGAACTCTGCCACATCTCTCCATGTGTGTCTTGGTCGTGGAGGTTAGGAGAGTGACCGCTTGTTCCCCAGTTTGCTCAAGAATGACGAGTCAAAAGATTGGTGGTGTTTGACGTCCTAACTCTGGGCGGTGCTCTGCTACTACTTCAAATGAGAAGATACGTTGCAAGATGGCGGCTTGAGAGAATGACATGAAAATAAGGAGGTGAGGATAACGACTTGAGGAGATGATGCAAGGCAAAGGATGATGATGATGAAAATGATGCAGAAAGGGAAAACTATAGTGACAAAAGAAGAGCAAGATAGAAATTGCGTTACGGGAGGCGGAAGCGACAACAAAGAGGTGACCATGCCATGTGAGAATTGAAGTTGTCAGGAGTAGTAAGGGAGGAAGTAGGCAAGTGGAATCTGCGGGAGGCAGGCTAGTGCAAGGCAATGAAGGAGAAGAAACAAAAGTGGCAGGAAGCTTCAAGAAAGATGATAACAGAGGTCGGATCAAAAGGTGCTTTAAACTGTTGGTAGTGGAGGAGTGCCGGATGTTGCCATAGGCATGTGATTGGATGCAAGGCTCAGCCACCACGGTGATGAGAGCTTTTGAGGATTGAGAAGTAGACGAGATAATACTGTTGACGCCAGCTGCGAATGAGGTAGAGGAGAGATATGTATACAAGCGGAGTTTTTGGGGATCAAAGAGTGAAAATCACCACGTGCAAGAATAGGTGCAGGGAGACTCCTTGCTCTTTGATTTGTTGTTTGTACAAGGAGGATGAGCAGGTTATGCAATGATGACTTAGGTGGTGAAAATGGAGAAAAATGATGATAGAGAAGGTGCTCATAGCAGAATTTGGTGATGCGGGCGGTGAAGCGATGACTTGGTCACTAGGAACTAAGCGATGTTGCCTGACGCTAAGATACAATATCAAAATAATGGAGTGAGCGGAGCAGGTGAGAACAGAAGCATTCATAAGGAATTGGACGTTTGGGAGCATAAGGGAGTGATGAAGGGAGCAAGGTATTGTGACATGAGCCAATGAGCTAGACAAAGAGCCCAAGTGGGAGAGTTTCAGAGTTGAGGTAGAGTACTCAGATGGACATGATACTAATGAGAGAATGCTGGAGCAAGGAGTCTAGTGTTGAAGTGTTGAGAAGAGTTGACCTGAGGAGAGAGAGTGACAAAGCAAAGGGATGAGAGCAAGAGGAACGAGATTGGATGGCAAGGAAGGAATGAGCAAGAGGCAAGGAGAGTAGAGACATGATGGCAAAGCCACAAAAACTATGGTGAATAGGATGGAAAGATTGTTCTGAGTTAAAATTTGGTGGGAATGGAGATCCTCCATGTATACATCAGATTAGGAAAAAACAAAGGGAAACAACTTCTACGCTAGCCGCAAGTGATTGACCAACGATTACTTAGGTTGTCGGTGATGGGTCTATAGGACCGTTTGACTGTTGTTTGACTCCCTCGTGAAAGAGATGTAGTGGACCTCTTCTCAGATTCTCAGAGATTTTTTGAACAAGAATCAGTTTCAAAGACCAAGTATTTTTGGCACTAACAATGGTAGCTTGCCAAGGCTTCATCCACCTTATCCACTCCATGTGACAATCTTACCTTTGTGCTTCCCTTTTTCCAAAAATCACCATGATTCCTTTGTCATGGCTTGGTTCCTCTCTTTGTCACGACCTCATAATCTTGGTGGCATTTCAAATGATGCGCCTGGGGGTGCTAGTGTGATTTGCACATCAACCGAGGCAAGGTCAAGCACGATAACTTTCTTCTCCTTTCTTAGAGGTTCAAGGCGGCTGTAATAGCACAAAATTAGGTCCTATGTTGGCATTAGGTTTCTCTTCCAAACAGTTGTATTGAATTACTTTCTCAACAAATAACCACCATTGACCTTCGTGTTGTACCACTCACTAAGATTCAAACACACTCGTTTTGATTTTTTTGGCCCTGAGTTTCCATAAAAAAATCCACCAAATAATGTATTATGCGCATCTCACGCTCATATACTCCTCCTACACCTGCCCTGGCTAATGGAAAAAAAATAATTAGCACTTTTGTAATATACTGTAATAAATTGAGCTGGATTTCCTCGTCCACCCATCCTCGGGTTAATGTTTTACACCCTTGGTTCCTTCTCACATTCAGGTAAATCTGTTACTCTGACATTGTTTCTTGTGTCGCACTTTGCTTCTTCTTCCATTGAAAGGATCCTCCTCCTGATGGCACCCCATTCTTATGTGATGTATATTCATCTTCCACCCATCTTGTCTTCTCCACGGCATACAACTCATGATGTAGCATTTTCTGTAGTATCATTGCTTTATGCCACACCTGGGGCCTCCCGTCCCCATTCCTTTTAGCCTCACTGGTGGTTATCTTCCCAAAATTTGTGCCACTTCCCTTTCCCAGGTCTGCACCCTTAGCTGTGCCTCATCAGTCTTCCAATTCAGACAAACTGGTCCATGCAACCCTTTGTGAAAATTGTTCTAGTGTTGTGCACACTTCAGGTGCACCATCCTGTTTCAACTGATGCATGCCTATATCTCAGAAAAGACACAATATGAGCATGTCCACAAGGTCGTGGCCTTGCATCTGCACAATGGTGGTACAGATATCAGCTAATCCATTGTCCGTGTTCCATCATGCCTTACGTCACTTTCTTCATGAATTGGCTGTGCACAATTATTCCACAACTTTTGCACCATGGATTCACCCATTACAGAGTCTCTAGAAAGCTAGGACATTGTCCCTAGTGCTTCCCTTGCTTAGCCTCCCCCAGTAACTACTACAATTATCCCATCCCTCTGTTTTGTTATTGAAGTATTGAGCATGTGCAGCCCGTTTTCAATAGTCTCACCTCTTGGTGGGCTATGTTAACTCCTTCTTACACTCATAGCAGGGAAGTTTGAGTGCGGCCTTGGGTGGATATCCGAGAAACAATTCAACTTCTTAAGAGATGTCATTCACCTGTTTCAAGCATGGCTCATAGAGTCTGCCACATTCCTCAGTCTCTTACCTATGCGCGTGGTGAAAATTCTGTTCCAAGCCAACACATACGTTTAAAAATTGGTACATCGGCTCCTTGCACAAGGAGACTTCCATGTCCCATCTTCCTCTTATCCCTCCTCCTCCTCTTGTCAATGTCATTTTCTTTTTCACTTTCCCATTAACTCCTAGTTGGTGCTTTGCTCCAGGTTAATCCATGCCCAACCATTCTCCTTGTCGTACCTGCTCGCCCTTAGCACGTCTCAGGTCCGTCTGATGATATCCCATGTTTTCTTTCCACTTCTTGTGGTAAATTTAGCTGGTCTTCCCCTAATACATAACGCTCCTTGGCATGCTCATCTACAGATGCTTGAATCCTCTCCCATTGTGCAATATTGTCATTTTGTCTCTCTTGCGCATTCCCCCTTTGTTTCGCCAATACATGAACTTAGCCACTGACAAGCCCTTCACTATTTGTGGCTCGGTGGATGGTCATGCCTCCTCACCTAGTAACATCCCTTGATGAGGTGCTTTGTACATAAGATCCCAAGAGCTCGACTAGTGCATATTGAGGTATTGCACATGGTTGCACTGGTGGCAACCTTAGTGATTCCTACTGCATGGACTTGCGTCTTCACCACCCAAACATCATTTTTAGCACTTTTGGAACTAAATCCATCAGTCCCTTCCTCAGAATTTTTGGCGTGTCATGTTTGAGGATCCTATTCCTTAACGAATCATGGCTCTATTCCTCTTCAACATGCCCGGGTAATGCCTCCGCGTTGTGGTGGAGCTGCTCCAAGAGGTGTTCTCAAATGAACGGGACTTGTCTGTGAGTTGTTTGCCTAATTGCCTAAACCTCATGTGCCCTTCGCTCTTCTTTGACTTGTTCTTCTTTTTGCCTGTGCTTGAGATGGGTTTCTTGGGACCAAAGCTTCCTCAAACAACACTTGCTGTGATGAACCACCACCAACATAACCTCTCCACAAGCCTGATGTGGGGATTCCTTCCATTCAATGTACCACTCCTTTGATCTTAGGCCCTCAGAATGGTTGCAGTAAGTCCATGTGCGTCTTTGATGTCTTTCCCCCTTGCCCTCCAGTTCTTGCTCTCGCTTCAACTTTTCTATTATTTGGGGAGCACATTCTCAGCACGCGGAACCCTATTTTAACAAGCAGATGTCTCTTGCTGCAAGTTTGGTGGAAGTCCACTTTGCATTGGATGCATATTATGAACTCTTTCATGACCAGCCGCCCGCACTTGTCGTCCTCCTTTATCTTGTGCACAAATGGTGTTTATGTCTTAGGATGTAGCTTCCTCCTCCCATTTCCTACAGCCTCTAGAATTATGAATTGTATTACCTTCAAAATCCCTCAATATTTATGCCGCACTTTCCATGCAGCGATGCCTTGCATTGCTTGCACTAGGAGAGTTCAATTCATGGTACATTGCACAATTTGTCTCCCACCACTAAGAACTGTCCTCCCCTTCCCTCTTTTATTCCTTGTCCATTTGTTTCAGCATTGAGGGCCCACAAAATTTCCATGCCATAGTATTTCTACCTATGGTTGCTTGTGGCTCTCAACACAATGTATGCATAGGTAGTTGTCACTAGAAGCAGCACAAAAGAGTCATTGAGCTTGGGAGATCGTTGAAGTGACAAAAACTCTCCTCTTTATCTTGCAAACAGTGGTGGCTCCAGCCCCTTTCATGGAAAATTCCACCTCCTCACTTTTCATACCTGCCTCTTTTTGCATGACCATCGTGCAGTGAGCACCTTGTCCTATGTAGCCAAAGCAGCACTACATTCAAATGCTAGGGCTTCCTCCTGCCAAATTTCCACTAGTTGGGACTCATTATCACTATGCACCCTTTGTAGCAAGGGCTGCCAGAACGACCCAAGGGAACCTCCAGCCTAATGGTGTGACCACTCATGTGATCACTCTAAGCACGGTGCAAACTCCGAGAGGATCAGTAACATTATAGCAGGCGGCATAGATAGCCATGGGAAATATCTTGAAATTTCTTGTTCTCTAGGGAACACCGTACTTCCAGGGGAAGTCAAGCCCAATGCTCGAGAACTGAGTGAAGTGTTCTTCCAGCAATGGTCTTCCATTCGATCTGTTGGGATCTTTTCTCAAACCCAACACTTACAAACACACTCATACACACACATACACATGTAAGCACACACATACACACATGCACACACACACACAAACACACACACACAAACACACACACACACACACACACACACACACTAACACAGACACACACACAAACACACACACACACACACACACACACACACACTAACACAGACACACACACAAACACACACACACACAC
>SZWC01007267.1:104469-130047 GCA_023375785.1 Penium margaritaceum | reverse complement strand
TGTGCTAGAGTTTTGCTAGAGTTGTGCCAGAGTTGTGCCAGAGTTGTGCCAGAGTTGTGCCAGAGTCGTGCCAGACTCGTGCTAGAGCTGTGCCACAGTTGTGCCACAGTTGTGCCAGAGTTGTGCCAGAGTTGTGCCAGATTTGTGCCAGAGTTGTGCCAACGTTGTGGCAGAGTTGTGCCAGAGGTGTGCCAGAGTTATGCCAGAGGTGTGCCAGAGTTGTGCCAGAGCTGTGCTTGAGTTGTGCAAGAGTTGTGCCAGAGTCGTGCCAGACTTGTGCTAGAGTTGTGCCATAGTTGTGCCAGAGTTGTGCAAAAGTTGTGCCAGAGTTGTGCCAGAGTTGTCCCAACGTTGTGCCAGAGTTGTGCCAGAGTTGTGCCATAGTTGTGCCAGAGATGTGCCAGAGGTGTGCCAGAGTTTTGCCAGAGTTGTGCCAGAGTTGTGCCAGAGTTGTGCCAGAGTTGTGCGAGAGTTGTGCCAGAGTCGTGCCAGAGTTGTGCCAGAGTTGTGCGAGAGTTGTGCCAGAGTCGTGCCAGAGTTGTGCCAGAGTTGTGCGAGAGTTGTGCCAGAGTCGTGCCAGAGTTGTGCCAGAGTTGTGCGAGAGTTGTGCCAGAGTCGTGCCAGAGTTGTGCCAGAGTTGTGCGAGAGTTGTGCCAGAGTCGTGCCAGAGTTGTGCCAGAGTTGTGCGAGAGTTGTGCCAGAGTCGTGCCAGAGTTGTGCCAGAGTTGTGCGAGAGTTGTGCCAGAGTCGTGCCAGAGTTGTGCCAGAGTTGTGCGAGAGTTGTGCCAGAGTCGTGCCAGAGTTGTGCCAGAGTTGTGCGAGAGTTGTGCCAGAGTCGTGCCAGAGTTGTGCCAGAGTTGTGCGAGAGTTGTGCCAGAGTCGTGCCAGAGTTGTGCCAGAGTTGTGCGAGAGTTGTGCCAGAGTCGTGCCAGAGTTGTGCCAGAGTTGTGCGAGAGTTGTGCCAGAGTCGTGCCAGAGTTGTGCCAGAGTTGTGCGAGAGTTGTGCCAGAGTCGTGCCAGAGTTGTGCCAGAGTTGTGCGAGAGTTGTGCCAGAGTCGTGCCAGAGTTGTGCCAGAGTTGTGCGAGAGTTGTGCCAGAGTCGTGCCAGAGTTGTGCCAGAGTTGTGCGAGAGTTGTGCCAGAGTCGTGCCAGAGTTGTGCCAGAGTTGTGCGAGAGTTGTGCCAGAGTCGTGCCAGAGTTGTGCCAGAGTTGTGCGAGAGTTGTGCCAGAGTCGTGCCAGAGTTGTGCCAGAGTTGTGCGAGAGTTGTGCCAGAGTCGTGCCAGAGTTGTGCCAGAGTTGTGCGAGAGTTGTGCCAGAGTCGTGCCAGAGTTGTGCCAGAGTTGTGCGAGAGTTGTGCCAGAGTCGTGCCAGAGTTGTGCCAGAGTTGTGCGAGAGTTGTGCCAGAGTCGTGCCAGAGTTGTGCCAGAGTTGTGCGAGAGTTGTGCCAGAGTCGTGCCAGAGTTGTGCCAGAGTTGTGCGAGAGTTGTGCCAGAGTCGTGCCAGAGTTGTGCCAGAGTTGTGCGAGAGTTGTGCCAGAGTCGTGCCAGAGTTGTGCCAGAGTTGTGCGAGAGTTGTGCCAGAGTCGTGCCAGAGTTGTGCCAGAGTTGTGCGAGAGTTGTGCCAGAGTCGTGCCAGAGTTGTGCCAGAGTTGTGCGAGAGTTGTGCCAGAGTCGTGCCAGAGTTGTGCCAGAGTTGTGGCAGAGTTGTGCCAGAGTTGTGCCAGAGTTGTGCCAGAGTTGTGCCAGAGTTGTGCCAGAGTTGTGCCAGAGTTGTGCCAGAGTTGTGCCAGAGTTGTGCCTGAGTTGTGCCAGAGTTGTACCAGAGTTGTACCATAGTTGTGCCAGGGTTGTACCAGAGTTGTGCCAGAGTTGTGCCAGAGTTGTGCCAGAGTTGTGCCAGAGTTGTGTCCGAGTCGTGCTAGAGTTGTGCCAGAGTTGTGCCATAGTTGTGCTAGGGTTGTGCCAGAGTTGTGCAATATTTGTGCCATGATTGTGCCAGAGTTGTGCAAGGTTTGTGCCAGAGTTCTGCCATAGTCATGCCATAGATGTGCCACATTTGTGCAAGAGGTGTGCCAGAATTGTCCAAGAGTTGTGCCAGAGTTGTGCCTGAGTTGTGCCGGAGTTGTGCCAGAGTTGTGCCAGAGCTGTGCCAGAGTTTTGCTAAAGTTGTGCTAGAGTTGTGCCAGAGTTGTGCCAGAGTTGTGCCAGAGTCATGCCAGACTTGTGCTAGAGTTGTGCCAGAGTTGTACCAGAGTTGTGCCAGAGTTGTGCCAGAGTTGTGCCATAGTTGTGCCAGATTTGTGCCAGAGTTGTGCCAGCATTGTGCCAGATTTGTGCCATAGGTGTGCCAGAGTTATGCCAGAGGTCAGCCAGAGTTGTGCCAGAGTTGTGCCAGAGTTGTGCCAAAGTTGTGCCAGAGTTGTGCCAGAGTCGTGCCAGAGTTGTGCCAGAGTTGTGCCAAAGTTGTGCCAGAGTTGTGCCAGAGTCGTGCCAGAGTTGTGCCAGAGTTGTGCCAAAGTTGTGCCAGAGTTGTGCCAGAGTCGTGCCAGAGTTGTGCCAGAGTTGTGCCAAAGTTGTGCCAGAGTTGTGCCAGAGTCGTGCCAGAGTTGTGCCAGAGTTGTGCCAAAGTTGTGCCAGAGTTGTGCCAGAGTCGTGCCAGAGTTGTGCCAGAGTTGTGCCAAAGTTGTGCCAGAGTTGTGCCAGAGTCGTGCCAGAGTTGTGCCAGAGTTGTGCCAAAGTTGTGCCAGAGTTGTGCCAGAGTCGTGCCAGAGTTGTGCCAGAGTTGTGCCAAAGTTGTGCCAGAGTTGTGCCAGAGTCGTGCCAGAGTTGTGCCAGAGTTGTGCCAAAGTTGTGCCAGAGTTGTGCCAGAGTGGTGCCAGAGTTCTGCTCGAGTTGTGCCAACATTGTGCCAGAGCTGTGCCAGAGTTGTGCCAGAGTTGTACCATAGTTGTGCCAGGGTTGTACCAGAGTTGTGCCAGAGTTGTGCCAGAGTTTTGCCAGAGTTGTGCCAGAGTTGTGTCCGAGTCGTGCTAGAGTTGTGCCAGAGTTGTGCCATAGTTGTGCTAGGGGTGTGCCAGAGTTGTGCAATATTTGTGCCATGATTGTGCCAGAGTTGTGCAAGATTTGTGCCAGAGTTCTGCCAAAGTCATGCCAGAGATGTGCCACATTTGTGCAAGAGGTGTGCCAGAATTGTCCAAGATTTGTGCCAGAGTTGTGCCTGAGTTGTGCCAGAGTTGTGCCAGAATTGTGCCAGAGCTGTGCCAGAGTTTTGCTAGAGTTGTGCTAGAGTAATGCCAGAGTTGTGCCAGAGTTGTGCCAGAGTCATGCCAGACTTGTGCTAGAGTTGTGCCAGAGTTGTGCCAGAGTTGTGCCAGAGTTGTGCCAGAGTTGTGCCATAGTTGTAACAGATTGTGCCAGAGTTGTGCCAGAGTTGTGTCTGAGTCGTGCTAGAGTTGTGCCAGAGTTGTGCCTGAGTCGTGCCAGAATTGTGCCAGAGTCGTGCCAGACTTGTGCGAGAGTTGTGCCAGAGTTGTGCCAGATCCGTGCCAGACTTGTGCCAGAGTCGTGCCAGAGTTGTGCCAGAGTTGTGTCTGAGTCGTGCTAGAGTTGTGCCAGAGTTGTGCCTGAGTCGTGCCAGAATTGTGCCAGAGTCGTGCCAGACTTGTGCGAGAGTTGTGCCAGAGTTGTGCCAGATCCGTGCCAGACTTGTGCCAGAGTCGTGCCAGAGTTGTGCCAGAGTTGTGTCTGAGTCGTGCTAGAGTTGTGCCAGAGTTGTGCCTGAGTCGTGCCAGAATTGTGCCAGAGTCGTGCCAGACTTGTGCGAGAGTTGTGCCAGAGTTGTGCCAGATCCGTGCCAGACTTGTGCCAGAGTCGTGCCAGAGTTGTGCCAGAGTTGTGTCTGAGTCGTGCTAGAGTTGTGCCAGAGTTGTGCCTGAGTCGTGCCAGAATTGTGCCAGAGTCGTGCCAGACTTGTGCGAGAGTTGTGCCAGAGTTGTGCCAGATCCGTGCCAGACTTGTGCCAGAGTCGTGCCAGAGTTGTGCCAGAGTTGTGTCTGAGTCGTGCTAGAGTTGTGCCAGAGTTGTGCCTGAGTCGTGCCAGAATTGTGCCAGAGTCGTGCCAGACTTGTGCGAGAGTTGTGCCAGAGTTGTGCCAGATCCGTGCCAGACTTGTGCCAGAGTCGTGCCAGAGTTGTGCCAGAGTTGTGTCTGAGTCGTGCTAGAGTTGTGCCAGAGTTGTGCCTGAGTCGTGCCAGAATTGTGCCAGAGTCGTGCCAGACTTGTGCGAGAGTTGTGCCAGAGTTGTGCCAGATCCGTGCCAGACTTGTGCCAGAGTCGTGCCAGAGTTGTGCCAGAGTTGTGTCTGAGTCGTGCTAGAGTTGTGCCAGAGTTGTGCCTGAGTCGTGCCAGAATTGTGCCAGAGTCGTGCCAGACTTGTGCGAGAGTTGTGCCAGAGTTGTGCCAGATCCGTGCCAGACTTGTGCCAGAGTCGTGCCAGAGTTGTGCCAGAGTTGTGTCTGAGTCGTGCTAGAGTTGTGCCAGAGTTGTGCCTGAGTCGTGCCAGAATTGTGCCAGAGTCGTGCCAGACTTGTGCGAGAGTTGTGCCAGAGTTGTGCCAGATCCGTGCCAGACTTGTGCCAGAGTCGTGCCAGAGTTGTGCCAGAGTTGTGTCTGAGTCGTGCTAGAGTTGTGCCAGAGTTGTGCCTGAGTCGTGCCAGAATTGTGCCAGAGTCGTGCCAGACTTGTGCGAGAGTTGTGCCAGAGTTGTGCCAGATCCGTGCCAGACTTGTGCCAGAGTCGTGCCAGAGTTGTGCCAGAGTTGTGTCTGAGTCGTGCTAGAGTTGTGCCAGAGTTGTGCCTGAGTCGTGCCAGAATTGTGCCAGAGTCGTGCCAGACTTGTGCGAGAGTTGTGCCAGAGTTGTGCCAGATCCGTGCCAGACTTGTGCCAGAGTCGTGCCAGAGTTGTGCCAGAGTTGTGTCTGAGTCGTGCTAGAGTTGTGCCAGAGTTGTGCCTGAGTCGTGCCAGAATTGTGCCAGAGTCGTGCCAGACTTGTGCGAGAGTTGTGCCAGAGTTGTGCCAGATCCGTGCCAGACTTGTGCCAGAGTCGTGCCAGAGTTGTGCCAGAGTTGTGTCTGAGTCGTGCTAGAGTTGTGCCAGAGTTGTGCCTGAGTCGTGCCAGAATTGTGCCAGAGTCGTGCCAGACTTGTGCGAGAGTTGTGCCAGAGTTGTGCCAGATCCGTGCCAGACTTGTGCCAGAGTCGTGCCAGAGTTGTGCCAGAGTTGTGCCAACATTGTGCCAGAGTTGTGCCAGAGTTGTGCCAGAGTTGTGCCAGAGTTGTGCCAGAGTTATGCCAGAGTTGTGCCAGAGTTGTTCCAGAATTGTGCCTGAGTTAAGCCAGAGTTATGCCAGAGTTGTACCATATTTGTGCCAGTGTTGTGCCAGAGTTGTGCCAGAGTTGTGCCAGAGTTGTGCAATAGTCGTGCAAGAGTTGTGCCATAGTTGTGCCAGAGTTGTGCCATAGTTGTGCCACGGTTGTGCCAGAGTTGTGCAATATTTGTGCCATAGTTGTGCCAGAGTTGTGCCAGATTTGTGCCAGAGTTGTGCCAGAGTCGTGCCAGAGTTGTGCCAGATTTGTGCAAGAGTTGTGCCAGAGTTGTCCCAGAGTTGTGCCAGAGTTGTGCCAGAGTTGTTCCAGAGTTGTGCCCGAGCTGTGCCAGATTTGTGCCAGAGTTGTGCCAGAGTCGTGCCGGAGTTGTGCCAGATTTGTGCAAGAGTTGTGCCAGAATTGTCCCAGAGTTGTGCCAGAGTTGTGCCAGAGTTGTTCCAGAGTTGTGCCCGAGCTGTGCCAGATTTGTGCCAGAGTTGTGCCAGAGTCGTGCCGGAGTTGTGCCAGATTTGTGCAAGAGTTGTGCCAGAATTGTCCCAGAGTTGTGCCAGAGTTGTGCCAGAGTTGTTCCAGAGTTGTGCCCGAGCTGTGCCAGATTTGTGCCAGAGTTGTGCCAGAGTCGTGCCGGAGTTGTGCCAGATTTGTGCAAGAGTTGTGCCAGAATTGTCCCAGAGTTGTGCCAGAGTTGTGCCAGAGTTGTTCCAGAGTTGTGCCCGAGCTGTGCCAGATTTGTGCCAGAGTTGTGCCAGAGTCGTGCCGGAGTTGTGCCAGATTTGTGCAAGAGTTGTGCCAGAATTGTCCCAGAGTTGTGCCAGAGTTGTGCCAGAGTTGTTCCAGAGTTGTGCCCGAGCTGTGCCAGATTTGTGCCAGAGTTGTGCCAGAGTCGTGCCGGAGTTGTGCCAGATTTGTGCAAGAGTTGTGCCAGAATTGTCCCAGAGTTGTGCCAGAGTTGTGCCAGAGTTGTTCCAGAGTTGTGCCCGAGCTGTGCCAGATTTGTGCCAGAGTTGTGCCAGAGTCGTGCCGGAGTTGTGCCAGATTTGTGCAAGAGTTGTGCCAGAATTGTCCCAGAGTTGTGCCAGAGTTGTGCCAGAGTTGTTCCAGAGTTGTGCCCGAGCTGTGCCAGATTTGTGCCAGAGTTGTGCCAGAGTCGTGCCGGAGTTGTGCCAGATTTGTGCAAGAGTTGTGCCAGAATTGTCCCAGAGTTGTGCCAGAGTTGTGCCAGAGTTGTTCCAGAGTTGTGCCCGAGCTGTGCCAGATTTGTGCCAGAGTTGTGCCAGAGTCGTGCCGGAGTTGTGCCAGATTTGTGCAAGAGTTGTGCCAGAATTGTCCCAGAGTTGTGCCAGAGTTGTGCCAGAGTTGTTCCAGAGTTGTGCCCGAGCTGTGCCAGATTTGTGCCAGAGTTGTGCCAGAGTCGTGCCGGAGTTGTGCCAGATTTGTGCAAGAGTTGTGCCAGAATTGTCCCAGAGTTGTGCCAGAGTTGTGCCAGAGTTGTTCCAGAGTTGTGCCCGAGCTGTGCCAGATTTGTGCCAGAGTTGTGCCAGAGTCGTGCCGGAGTTGTGCCAGATTTGTGCAAGAGTTGTGCCAGAATTGTCCCAGAGTTGTGCCAGAGTTGTGCCAGAGTTGTTCCAGAGTTGTGCCCGAGCTGTGCCAGATTTGTGCCAGAGTTGTGCCAGAGTCGTGCCGGAGTTGTGCCAGATTTGTGCAAGAGTTGTGCCAGAATTGTCCCAGAGTTGTGCCAGAGTTGTGCCAGAGTTGTTCCAGAGTTGTGCCCGAGCTGTGCCAGATTTGTGCCAGAGTTGTGCCAGAGTCGTGCCGGAGTTGTGCCAGATTTGTGCAAGAGTTGTGCCAGAATTGTCCCAGAGTTGTGCCAGAGTTGTGCCAGAGTTGTTCCAGAGTTGTGCCCGAGCTGTGCCAGATTTGTGCCAGAGTTGTGCCAGAGTTATCCCAGAGTTGTGCCAGAGTTGTGCCTGAGTTGTGCCAGAGTGGTGCCAGAGTTGTGCCAGAGTCGTGCCAGAGTTGTGCCAGAGTTGTGCAAGAGTCGTGCCAGAGTTGTGCCATAGTTGTGCCAGAGCTGTGCCAGAGTTGTGCATGAGTTGTGCCAACATTGTGCCAGAGTTATGCCAGAGTTGTGCCAGAGTTGTGCCAGAGTGGTGCCATAATTGAGCCAGAGTTGTGGCAGAGTTGTGCCAGAGTTGTGCTAGAGTTGTGCCATTGTTGTGCCATAGTTGTGCCAGAGTTGTGCCAACGTTGTGCCAGAGTTGTGCCAGAGTTGTGCCAGAGTTGTGCCAGAATTGTGCCAGAGTTGGGCCAGAGTTGTGCCATAGTTGTGCCAGAGTTGTGCCAGATACATGCGCTTCTGCCTAGGATACCTGTGCTTGTGGTTAGGGTACGTGCGCCTGTGCCTAGGGTACCTGCGCCTGTGCCTATGGTACCTGAGCCTGTGCGTAGGGTACCTGCACGTGTACCTAGGGTACCTGCGCCTGTGCCTAGGGTGCTTGCGCCTATGCATAGGGTATCTGCGCCTGTGCCTAGGGTACCTGCGCCTGTGCCTAGGGTACATGCGCCCGTGCGTATGGTACCTGCGCTTGTGCCTAGGGCACCTGCGCCTGTCCCTAGGGTACCTGCGCCTGTGCCTGGGGTGCCTGCAACTGTGTAGAGGGTACCTGCGCCTGTACGTAAGGTACATGCGCGTGTGCCTATGGTACCTTCGCTTGTGCTTAGGGTACATGCGACTGTGCCTAGGGTACCTTCGCCTGTCCATAAGGTAACTGCGCCTGTGCCTGGGGTGCCTGAGCCTGTGCATAGGTTACTTGGGCCTTGGCCTAGGGTACCAGCGCCTGTGCCTAGGGTACCTAAGCCAGTGCTTACGGTACCTGCGCCTGTGCATAGGGTACCTGCGCCTGTGCATAGGGTGCCTGAGCTTGTTCCTAGTGTACCTGCGCCTGTGCCTAGGGTACCTGCGCCTGAGCCCAAGGTACCTGCGCCTGTGCATAGGGTACCTGCGCCTGTGCTGAGGGTACTAGTGCCTGTCCCTAGGGTACCTGCGCATGTGTCTAGGGTACCTCGCCTGTGCCTATGGTACCTGCGCCTGTGTCCAGGTTACCTGCGCCTGTGCCTAGGGTACCTGCGCCCGTGCCTAGGGTACCTGTGCCTGTGTCTAGGGTACCTGCACCTGTGCCTAGGCTACCTGCACCTGTGCCTAGTGTACCTGTACCTGTCCCTAGAGTACCTGCGCCTGTGCCTAGGGTACCTGTGCCTGTGCCCAGGGTACATGCGCCTGTCCCTAGGGTACTTGCGCCTGTGCCTAGGGTACCTATGCCTGTGCCTAGGGTACGTGCGCCTTTGTCTTGGGTACCTGCGCCTATGCCTAGGGTACCTGCGCCTGTGACTAGGGCACCTGCGTCTGTGCCTAGGGTACCTGCGCTTGTGCCTAAGGTACCTGCGCCTGTTTCAGGGCACCTGCGCCAGTTCTTGGGGTACCTCCGCCTGTGCTTAGGGTACCTGCGCCTGTCCCAAGGGTACATGCGCGTGTGCCTATGGTACATGCGCCTGTGCTTAGGGTAGCTGCGCATGTGCCTAGGGTACCTGAGCATGTGTCTAGAACACATGCGCCTGTGCCTATGGTACCTGCGCCTGTTCCTTAGGTACCTGCGCCTGTGCCTAGGGTACCTGCGCTTGTGCCTAGGATACCTGCGCATGTGCCTAGGGTACGTGCGCCTGTCCCTAAGGTACATGCGCCTGTGCCTAGGGTACATGCGCCTGTGCTTATGATACCTGCGCCTATGCTTAGGGTTCCTATGCCTGTGCATATGGTACCTGCACCTGTGCTTAGGGTACATGCGCCTGTGCCTAGGGTACCTGCGCCTATGCCCAGGGTACCTGCGCCTGTGCCTAGGGTACATGCGCCTGTCCCTAGGGTATATGCGCCTGTGCATGGGGTACTTGTGCTGTGCCTAGGGTACCTGCGCCTGTGCCTAGAGTACCTGCGCCTGTGCATAGGGTACCTGCGCCTGTGCCTAGGGTACCTGTGCCTGTGCCCAGGTTACCTGCGCCTATGCCTGGGGTACCTGCGCTTGTGCCCAGGTTGCCTGTGCCTATGCCTGGGGTGTCTGCACCTGTGCCTAGGGCACATGCGCCTATGCCTAGGGTACCTGTGCCTGTGCCTAAGGTACCTGCGCCTGTGCCTAGAGTACCTACGCATGTGCCTAGAGTGCCTGTGCTTGTGCATATGGTACCCGCGCATGTGCCCAGGGTACCTGCGCCTTTGCCTAGGGTACATGCGCCCGTGCCTATGATACTTGCGCCTTTGCCTAGGGTACGTGCGCTTGTCCATAGGGTACCTGCGCCTGTGCCTAGGGTGCCTGCAACTGTGCATAGGGTACCTGCGCCTGTGCCTAAGATACATGCGTCTGTGCTTAGGGTACCTGCGCTTGTGCCTAGGGTACCTGCACCTTTGCTTAGAGTACATGCGCCTGTGCCTAGGGTACCTACGCCTGTGCCTAGGGTACATGTGCCTGTGCCTAGAGTACATGCGCTTGTCCCTAGGGTACATTCGCTTTTGCCTTGGGTACCTGCGCCTGTGGTTAGGCTACCTGCGCCCGTGCCTAGGGTACTTGCGCCTTTGCCTAGGGTACCTGCGCCTGTGCCTAGGATACCTGCGCCTGTGCCTAGGGTGCCTGCGCCTGTGCCTATGGTACCTGCGCCTGTGCCTAGGGTACCTGCGCGTGTGCCCAGGTTACCTGCGCCTGTGCTTGGGGTAGCTGCGCCTGTCCCTAGGGTACCTGCGCCTGTGACTAGGGTACCTGTGCATGTGCATAGGGTACCTGTCCCTGTGCCTAGGGTACCTACGCCCGTGACTATGGTACCTGCGCCTGTGCCTAAGGTATCTGCGCCTGTGCCTAGGGTACTTGCGCCTGTGTCCAGGGTATCTACGCCTGTGCGTAAGGTACCTGTGCCTGTGCCTAAGGTACCTGCGCCTGTGCCTAGGGTACCTGCGCGTGTGCTTAGGGTGCCTTTGCTTGTTCTTAGGGTACCTGCGCCTGTGCCTAGGGTACCTGCGTATGTGCTCAGGGTACCTGCGCCTTTGCCTGGGGTACCTGCGCCTATCCCTATGGTCCCTGCGCTTGTGCATGGGGTGCGTGTGACTGTGCATAGGGTACCTGCGCCTATGCATAGGGTACTTGCGCTTGTGCTTATGGTACCTGCGCCTGTGCCTAGGGTACCTGCGCCTGTTCTTAGGGTACATGCGCCCGTGCCTACAGTACATGCACCTGTGCCTACGGTATTTGCGCCTGTGCCTAGGGTACCTACGTCGGTGCCTAGGGCATCTGCGCTTGTGCCTAGGGTACCTGCGCCTGTGCCTAGGGCATATGCGCTTGTGCCTAGGGTACCTGCGCCTATGCCTAGGGTACCTGCGCATGTGCCTAGGGTACTTGCGCCTGTGCCTAGGGTACATGCGCATGTGCCCAGGTTACCTGCGCCTTTGCCTAGGGTACCTGCGCTTGTGCATAGGATACCTGCGCCTGTGCCTAGGGTACCTGCGCCTGTGCCTAGGGTACCTGCGCCTGTGCCTATGGTACATGCGTCTGTGCCTAGGGTACCTGCGCCTGTGCCTATGGTACATGCGCCTGTGTCTAGGGTACGTGCGCCTGTGCCTAGGGTACCTGCGCCTGTGCCTAGGGTACCTGCGCATGTGCCTAGGGTACTTGCGCCTGTGCCTAGGGTACATGCGCCTGTGCCTAGGTTACCTGCGCCTTTGCCTAGGGTACCTGCGCCTGTGCATAGGATACCTGCGCCTGTGCCTAGGGTACCTGCGCCTGTGCTTAGGGTACATGCGCCTGTCCCTAGGGTACCTGCGCCTGTTCCTAGGGTACCTGCACCAGTGCCTAGGGTACTAGTGCCTGTGCCTAGGGTACTTGCCCCTGTGCCTAGGGTACCTGCGCCTGTGCCTATGGTACATGAGACTGTGCCTAGGGTACCTGCGCCTGTGCCTAAGGTACCTGCGCCTGTGCCTATGGTACCTGCGCCTGTGCCTAGGGTACCTCCGCCTGTGCCTAGGGTACTTGCGTTTGTGTCTAGGGTATCTGCGCCTGTGCGTAAGGTACATGCGCATGTGCCTAGGGTACCTGCGCCTGTGCCTAGGTTACCTACGCGTGTGCTTAGGTTACCATTGCTTGTGCTTAGGGTACATGCGCCTGTGCCTAGGGTACCTGCGTCTGTGCTTGGGGTTCCTGCGCCTGTGCCTAGGGTACCTGCGCCTGTCCCTATGGTACCTGCGCTTGTGCATGGGGTGCCTGTGACTGTGCATAGGGTACCTGCACCTGTGCCTAGGGTACCTACGCCTAAGCCTAGGGTACCTGCACCTGTACCTAGGGTACCTGCGCCTGTGCTTACGGTACCTGTGCATGTCCTTAGGGTACCTGCGCCTGTGCCTAGGGTACCTGCGCCCGTGCCTAGGGTACCTGCGCCTGTGCCTAGGGTACCTGCGCCTGTGCTTAGGGTACCTGCGCATGTGCATAGGGTACTTGCGCCTGTGCCTATGGTACCTGCGCCTATGCCTAGTATTCCTGCGCCTGTGCATAGGGTACCTGCGCCTGTGTCTAGGGTACCTGCGCTTGTTTTTAAAGTGCCTGCGCTTGTGCATAGGGTACGTCCGTCTCTGCCTATGGTACCTGCATCTGTGCGTAAGTTACCTGCGCCTGTGCCTAGGGTACCTTCGCCTGTGCCTTGGGTACCTATGCGTGTGCCTAGGATACCTGCGATGTGCCTATAATACATGTGCTTGTGCCTAGGGTACCTGCGCCTTTACCCAGCTTACCTGCCCATATGCCAAGGGTACATGCGCCTGTGCCGAGGGTACATGCGCCTGTGCCCAGGTTACCTGCACCTCTGCCTAGGGTACCTGCGCTTGTCCCTAGTGTACCTGCGCCAGTGCCTGGGGTACCTTCGCCTGTGCCTAGGATAACTGTGCCTGTGCCTAGGGTACTTGCGCCCGTGCCTAGGGTACCTGCGCCTGTGCCCATGGTACCTGCGCCTGTGCCAAGGGTACCTGCGCCTGTGCCTTGGGTACCTACGCCTGTGCCTAGGGTACCTGCGCCTGTGCCTAGGGTACCTACGCATGTGCCAATGGTACATGCGCCTTTGCCTAGGATACCTGCGCCTGTTCCTATGGTACCTGCGCTTGTGCCTAGGGTTACTGCGACTGTGCATAGGGTACCTGCGCATGAGCCTAGGGTACCTGCGCATGTGCTTAGAGTACCTGCACTTGTGCCTAGGGTACCTACACCCGTGCATAGGGAACATGCACCTGTGCCTGGGGTACCTGCGCCTGTGCCTAAGGTACCTGCACCTGTGCCTAGGGTACCTGTGCCCGTGCCTAGGGTACTTGCGCCTGTGCCGAGGGTACCTGCGCCTGTGCATAGGGTACCTGCGCCTGTGCATAGGGTACTTCGTCTGTGCCTAGGGTACTTGCGCCTGTGCCTAGGGTACNACCTACACCCGTGCATAGGGAACATGCACCTGTGCCTGGGGTACCTGCGCCTGTGCCTAAGGTACCTGCACCTGTGCCTAGGGTACCTGTGCCCGTGCCTAGGGTACTTGCGCCTGTGCCGAGGGTACCTGCGCCTGTGCATAGGGTACCTGCGCCTGTGCATAGGGTACTTCGTCTGTGCCTAGGGTACTTGCGCCTGTGCCTAGGGTATTTGCGCCTGTGCCTAGGGTACCTGTGCTTGTGCCTAGGGTACCAGTACCTGTGCGTAAGGTACCTGCGCCTGTGCCTATGGTACCTGCGCTTGTGCTTAGGGTACCTGCGCCTGTGCCTAGGGTACCTGCGCCTATCTCTATGGTACCTGCGCCTGTGCCTAGGGTGCCTAAGCCTGTGCATAGGGTACTTGGGCCTCTGCCTAGGGTACAAGCGTCTGTGCCTAGGGTACATACGCCAGTGCTTAGGGTACCTACGCTTGTGCCTAGGGTACCTGCACCTGTGCCTAGGGTGCCTACGCTTGTGCCTAGGGTACCTACGCTTGTGCCTAGGGTACCTGCGCTTGCGACTAGGGTACCTGTGCCTGTGCCTAGGGTACCTGCGCCTCTGCCTACGGTACCTGCGCCTGTGCTTAGGGTACCAGTGCCTGTCCCTAGGGTTCATGCGCATGTGCCTATGATACCTCGCCTTTGCATAGGGTACCTACGCCTGTGCCCAAGTTACCTGCGCCTTTGCCTAGGGTACCTACGCCTGTGCCTACGGTACCTGTGCCTGTATCTAGGGTACCTACACCTGTGCTCAAGTTACAAGCGCCTGTGCCTAGGGTACCTGCGCCTGTCCCTAGGGTACCTGCGCCTGTGCCTATGGTTCTTGCGCCTATGCCTAAGGTACCTGCGCATGTCTCTGGGGTACCTGCGCCTGTGCCTATGGTACCTGTGCATCTGCCTATGATACGTGCGCCTTTGCTTTGGATACCTGCGCCTGTGCCTAGGATACCTGCGCCTGTGACTATGGTACCTGCGCCTGTGCCTAGGGTACCTGCGCCTATGCCCAAGGTACCTGCGCCTACCCCTAAGGTACATGCGCCTGTGCCCAGGGTACCTGCGCCTGTGCTTTGAATACCTGCACATGTGCCTAGGTACCTACGCATGTACCTAAAACACATGCGCATGTGGCTATGGTACCTACGCCTATTCCTAGGGTACGAGCGCCTGTGCCTAGAGTTCCTGCGCTTGTGCCTAGGATACCTGCGCATGTGCATAGGGTACCTGCGCTTGTCCCTAAGGTACCTGCACCTGTGCCTAGGGTACCTGCAACTGTGCCTATGGTACATGCGCCTCTGCTTAGGGTTCCTGTGCCTGTCCCTAGGGTACCTGTGCCTGTGCGTAGGGTACTTGCGCCTGGGCCTAGGACACCTGCGCCTGTGCCTAGGGTACCTGCACTTGTGCATAGGGTACCTGCACCTATCCCTAGGATACCTGCGCCTGTGCCTGGGGTACCTTCGCCTGTGCCTATGGTACCTGCGCCTGTACCTAGGGTACCTGCGCCTCTGCCTAGGGTACCTGCGCATGTGCATAGGGTACCTGCGCCCGTGCCCACGTAACCTGCGCATATGCCTTGGGTACCTGCGCCTGTGCCTAGGGTACATACGCCTGTGCATAGGGTACTTGCACCTGTGCCTAGGGTACTTGCGCCTTTGCCTAGGGTACCTGCGTCTGTGCTTGGGGTACCTGCGCTTGCGCCTAGGGTACCTGCGCCTGTGCCTAAGGTACATGAGCCTGTGCCTAGGGTACCTGCGCCTGTGCATAGGGTACCTGCGCCTGTGCCTAGGGTGCCTGCGCCTGTGCATAGGGTATCTGCGCCTGTGCGTATGGTACCTGCACCTGTGCCTAGGGTACCTGCGCCTGTGCCTAAGGTACCTGCGCCTGTGCCTAGGGTACCTGCGCCTGTGCGTAGGGTACCTGCGCCTGTGCCTAGGGTACTTGCGCCTTTGCCTAGGGTACCTGCGCCTGTGCTTGGGGTACCTGCGCTTGCGCCTAGGGTACCTGCGCCTGTGCCTATGGTACCTGCGCCTGTACCTAGGGTACCTGCGCCTCTGCCTAGGGTACCTGCGCCTGTGCGTAGGGTACCTGCGCCTGTGCCTAGGGTACTTGCGCCTTTGCCTAGGGTACCTGCGCCTGTGCTTGGGGTACCTGCGCTTGCGCCTAGGGTACCTGCGCCTGTGCCTATGGTACCTGCGCCTGTACCTAGGGTACCTGCGCCTCTGCCTAGGGTACCTGCGCCTGTGCGTAGGGTACCTGCGCCTGTGCCTAGGGTACTTGCGCCTTTGCCTAGGGTACCTGCGCCTGTGCTTGGGGTACCTGCGCTTGCGCCTAGGGTACCTGCGCCTGTGCCTATGGTACCTGCGCCTGTACCTAGGGTACCTGCGCCTCTGCCTAGGGTACCTGCGCCTGTGCATAGGGTACCTGCGCCTGTGCCTAGGGTGCCTGCGCCTGTGCATAGGGTATCTGCGCCTGTGCGTATGGTACCTGCACCTGTGCCTAGGGTACCTGCACCTGTGCCCATGGTACTTGCGCCTGTGCCTATGGTACCTGCGCCTGTCCCTAGGGTACCTGCGCCTGTGCGTGGGGTGCCTGCAACTGTGCATAGTGTACCTGCGCCTGTGCCTAGGGTACATGTGTCTATGCTTATGGTATGTGCGCCTGTGCCTAGGGTACTTGCGCCTTTGCTTAGGGTACATGCGCCCGTGCCCAGTGTACTTGCGTCTATGTCTAGGGTACCTGCGCATGTGCCTAGGGTACATGCGCCTGTACCGAGGTTACCTGCGCCAGTGCCTAGGGAACCTGTGCCCGTGCCTAGGGTACCTGCGCCTGTACCCAGGTTACCTCCGCCTGTGCTTGGGGTAGCTGCGCCTGTCCCTAGGGTACCTGCGCCTATGACTAGGGTACCTCTGCATGTGCCTAGGGTACCTGTCCTTGTGCCTAGGGTACCTGCGCCCGTGCCTATGGTATCTGCGCCTGTGCATAAGGTATCTGCGCCTGTGCCCAGGGTACTTGCGCATGTGTCTAGGGTATCTACGCCTATGTGTAAGGTACCTGCGCCTATGCCTAAGGTACCTGTGCCTGTGCCTAGGGTACCTGCGCGTGTGATTAGGGTACCTTTGCTTGTGCTTAGGGTGCCTGCGCCTGTGCCTAGGGTACCTGCGTCTGTGCTCGGAGTACCTGCGCCTGTGCCTGGGATAACTGCGCCTGTCCCTAGGGTCCCTGTGCTTGTGCATGGGGTGCGTGTGACTGTGCATAGGGTACCTGCGCCTATGCCTATGGTACTTGCGCTTGTGCTTAGGGTACCTTCGCCTGTGCCTAGGGTACTTGCGCCTGTTCGTAGGGTACATGCGCCTGTGCATACGGTACCTGCGCCTGTGCCTAGGGTACTTGCGCCTGTGCCTAGGGTACCTACGCCTGTGCCTAAGGTATCTGCGCTTATGCCTAGGGTACCTGCGCCTGTGCCTAGGGTACATGCGCTTGTGCCTAGGGTACTTGCGCCTATGCTTAGGGTACCTGTGCATGTGCCTGGGGTACCTGCGCCTATACATAGGGTACATGCGCATGTGCCCAGGTTACCTGCGCCTGTGCCTAGGGTACCTGCGCCTGTGCATAGGGTACCTTCGCCTGTGCCAAGGGTACCTGCGCCTGTTCCCAGGGTACCTGCACCTATGCCTATGGTACCTGGGCATGTGCCTATGGTACCTGCGGCTGTACCCAAGCCACTTGCGCCTGTGCATAGGGAACCTGCGCCTGTGCCTAGGGTACCTGCGCCTGTGCCCAGGTTTCCTGCGCCTATGCTTAGAATACATGCGCCTGTCCCTAGGGTACCTGCGCCTGTGCCTAGGGTACCTGCGCCTGTGCCCAGGTTTCCTGCGCCTATGCTTAGAATACATGCGCCTGTCCCTAGGGTACCTGCGCCTGTGCCTAGGGTACCTGCGCCTATGACTACGGTACTTGTGCATGTGCATAGGGTACCTGCCCCTGTGCCTAGGGTACCTGCGCCCGTGCCTATGGTACGTGCGCCTGTGCCTAGGGTACCTGCGCCTGTGCCTAGGGTACTTGCGTTTGTTTCTAGGGTATCTGCGCCTGTGCGTAAGGTACCTGCGCCTGTGCATAGGGTACCTGCGCCTGTGCCTAGGGTACCTGCACGTGTGCTTAGGGTATCTTCGCTTGTGCTTAGGGTACCTGGCCTGTGCCTAGGGTACCTGCGTCTGTGCTCAGGGTACCTACGCGTGTGCCTAGGGTACTTGCGCCTGTGCCTAGGGTACCTGCGCCTATGCCTAGGGTACCTGCGCCTGTGCATAGGGTACCTGCGCCTGTGCCTAGGGTACCTGCACGTGTGCTTAGGGTATCTTCGCTTGTGCTTAGGGTACCTGGCCTGTGCCTAGGGTACCTGCGTCTGTGCTCAGGGTACCTACGCGTGTGCCTAGGGTACTTGCGCCTGTCCCTAGGGTCCCTGCGCTTGTGCATGGGGTGCCTAGGACTTTGTATAGGGTACCTGCGCCTATGAATAGGGTACTTGCGCCTGTGCTTAGGGTACTTGTGCCTGTGCCTAGGGTACCTGTGTGTGTTCTTAGGGTACATGCGCTTGTGCCTACGGTACCTGCGCCTGTGCCTAGGGTACCTGCGCCTGTGCCTAGGATACTTGCGCCTCTGCCTAGGGCATCTGCGCTTGTGCCTAGGGTACCTGCGCCTGTGCCTAGGGTACATGCGCCTGTGCCTAGGGTACCTGCGCCTATGCCTAGGGTACCTCCGCATGTGCCTGGGGTACCTGCGCCTGTGCCTAGGGTACCTGCGCGTGTGCCCAGGTTACCAACGCATGTGCCTAGGGTACCTGCGCCTGTGCATAGTGTACCTGCGCCTGTGCCTAAGGTACATGCGCCTGTGCCCAGGGTACCTGCGCCTGTGCCTATGGTACCTGCGCCTGTGCCTAGGGTACCTTCGCGTGTGCCTATGGTACCTGCGCCTGTGCCTAGGGTACCTGCGCCTGTACCCAGGCTACCTGCGCCTGTGCATAGGGAACCTGCGCCTGTGCCTAGGGTACCTGCGCCTGTGCCCAGGTTACCTGCGCCTGTGCTTAGGGTACCTGCGCCTGTCCCTAGGGTACGTGCGCCTGTGCCTAGGGTACCTGCGCCAGTGACTAGGGTACCTGTGCATGTGCCTAGGGTACCTGCCCCTGTGCCTAGGGTACCTGCGCCCGTGCCTATGGTACCTGCGCCTGTGCCTCGGGTACCTGCGCCTGTGCCTAGGGTAGCTGCGTTTGTGTCTAGGGTATCTGTGCCTATGCGTAAGGAACCTGCGCCTGTGCCTAGGGTACCTGCGCCTGTGCCTAGGGTACCTGCGCATGTGCTTAGGGTACCTTCGCTTGTGCTTGGAGTACATGCACCTGTGCCTAGGGTACCTGCGCCTGTGCTTGGGATACCTGCACCTGTACTTAGGGTACTTGCGCCTGTCCCTAGGGTACCTGCGCTTGTGCATGGAGTGCCTGTGACTGTGCATAGGGTACCTGCGCCTGTGCCTATGGTCCCGACACCTGTGCCTAGGGTACCTGCGCCTGTGCCTAGGGTACATGCGCCTATGCTTACGGTACCTATGCCTTTCCCTAGGGTACGTGCGCCTGTGCCTAGGGTACCTGCGCCCGTGCCTAGGGTACCTGTGCTTGTGCCTAGGGTACCTGCGCATGTGCCTAGGGTACTAGTGCATGTGCATAGGGTACCTGCGCCTGTGCCGAGGGTACGTGCGCCTGTGCCTAGGGTTCCTGCGCCTGTGCATAGGATACCTGCGCCTGTGTCTAGGGCACCTGCGCTTGTGCTTAAAGTACCTGCACTTGTGCCT
Source organism: Penium margaritaceum (assembly GCA_023375785.1). Taxonomy (NCBI): domain Eukaryota; kingdom Viridiplantae; phylum Streptophyta; class Zygnematophyceae; order Desmidiales; family Peniaceae; genus Penium; species Penium margaritaceum. The sequence continues at coordinate 111,303 of SZWC01007267.1, read as the reverse complement.
AGGGTACGTGCGCCTGTGCCTATGGTACCTGCGTCCGTGCCTAGGGTACCTACGCATGTGCCTAGGGTACCTGCGCCTGTGCCTAGGGTACCTGCGCGTATGCTTAGGGTACTTTCGCTTGTGCTTAGGGTACCTGCGCCTGTGCCTATGGTACCTGCGCCTGTGCCTAGGGTACCTGCGCATGTTCCCAGGCTACTTGTGCCTGTGCATAGGGAACCTACACTTGTGCCTAGGGTACCTGCGCCTGTGCCCAGGTTACGTGCGCCTGTGCTTAGGGTACCTGCGCCTGTCCTTATGGTACCTGCGCCTGTGCCTTTGGTACCTGCGCCAGTGACTATGGGTCCTCTGCCTGTGCCTAGTGTACCTGCCCCTGTGCCTATGGTACATGTGCCCGTGCCTTTGGTACCTGCGCTTGTGCCTAGGGTACCTGCGCCTGTGCCTAGGGTACTTGCGTTTGTGTCTATGGTATCTCCGCCTGTGCGTAAGGTACATGCGCCTGTGCCCAGGGTACCTACGCCTGTGCCTAGGGTACCTGCGTGTGTGCTTAGGGTACCTTCGCTTGTGCTTAGGGTACATGCGCCTGTGCCTATGGTAAATGCGGTTGTGCATTGGGTACCTGCGCCTGTGCCTAGGGTACCTACGCCTGTGCCTAGGGTACCTGCACCTGTGCCTAGGGTACTTGCGCTTGTGCTTACGGTACCTGTGCCTGTCCCTGAGTACCTGCGCCTGTGCCTAGGGTACCTGCGCCTGTGCCTAGGGTACCTGCGCATGTGCATAGGGTACCTGCGCCTGTGCCTAGGGTACCTGTGCCTGTGCTTAGGGTTCCTGCGCCTGTGCACACGGTACCTACGCCTGTGTCTAGGGTACCTGCGCTTGTGCTTAAAGTGCCTGCGCTTGTGCATAGGGTACGTGCGCATGTGCCTATGGTACCTGCGTCTGTGCCTAGGGTACCTGCGCATGTGCCTAGGGTATTTGCACCTATGCCTTGGGTACCTATGCCCGTGCCTAGGGTACCTGGGATTGTGCCTAGAATACCTGTGCCTGTGCTTAGGGTTCCTGCGCTTGTACCCAGCTTACCTGCCCCTATGCCAAGGGTACCTGCGCCTTTGCCAAGGGTACATGCGCCTGTGCCCAGGTTACCTGCGCCATTGCCTAGGGTACCTGCGCTTGTCCCTAGGGTACCTACGACTGAGCCTCGGGTATCTTCGCCTGTGCCTTGAGTAACTGTGCCTATGCCTAGGGTACCTGCGCCTGTGACCAGGGTACATGCGCCTGTGCCTAGGGTACTTGCGCCTATGCCTTGGGTACCTGCGCCTGTGCCTAGGGTACCTGCGCCTGTGCCTAGGGTGCCTGCGCATGTGCCAAGGGTACATGCGCCTGTGCCTAGGGTACCTGCGCCTGTTCCTATGGTACCTGCGCTTGTGCCTGGGGTTACTGCGACTGTGCAAAGGGTACCTGCACATGTGCCTAGGGTATCTGCGCTTGTGCTTAGAGTACTTGCGCCTGTGCCTAGGGTACCTACGCCTGTGCATAGGGAACATGCGCCTGTGCCTGGGGTACCTGCCCCTGTGCCTAGGGTACCTGCCCTTGTGCCTAGGGTACCTGCGCTTGTGCCTAGGGTACCTGCGCATGTGCTTAGAGTACCTGCGCCTGTGCCTAGGGTACGTACGCCTGTGAATAGGGAACATGCGCCTGTGCCTGGGGTACTTGCGCCTGTGCCTATGGTACATGCGCTTGTGCTTAGGGTACCTGCGCATGTGCCTGGGGTACCTGCGCCTGTCCCTAGGGTACTTGCGCCTGTGCCTGGGGTTCCTAAGCCTATGCATAGGGTACTTGGGCCTCTGCATATGGTACCAGCGCATGTGCCTAGGGTACATACGCCAGTGCTTAGGATACCTGCGCTTGTGCCCAGGGTACCTGCGCCTGTGTCTAGGGTGCCTGAGCTTGTGCCTAGGGTACCTGCGCCTGTGCCTAGGGTACCTGCGCCTGCGCCTAGGGTACCTGCGCTTGTGCCTACGGTACCTACACCTGTGCCTGGGATACCTGCGCCTGTGCTTAGGGTACCAGTGCCTGTCCCTATGGTACCTGCGCATGTGCCTAGGGTACCTCGCCTGTGCCTAGGGTACCTACGCCTGTGCCCATGTTACCTGCGCCTGTACCTAGGGTACCTGCGCCTATGCCTAGGGTACCTGCGCCTGTGCCTGGGGTTCCTAAGCCTATGCATAGGGTACTTGGGCCTCTGCATATGGTACCAGCGCATGTGCCCAGGGTACATACGCCACTGCTTAGGGTACCTTCGCCTGTGTCTAGGGTACCTGCGCCTGTGTCTAGGGTGCCTGAGCTTGTGCCTAGGGTACCTGCGCCTGTGCATAGTGTACCTGCGCCTGCGCCTAGGGTACCTGCGCTTGTGCCTACGGTACCTACACCTGTGCCTGGGATACCTGCGCCTGTGCTTAGGGTACCAGTGCCTGTCCCTATGGTACCTGCGCATGTGCCTAGGGTACCTCGCCTGTGCCTAGGGTACCTACGCCTGTGCCCATGTTACCTGCGCCTGTGCCTAAGGTACCTGCGCCTGTGCCTAGGGTACATGTGCCTGTGTCTAGGGTACCTACACCTGTGCCCAGGTTACCTGCGCCTGTGCCTATGGTACCGACGCCTATCCCTATGGTAGTTGCGCCTGTGCCTATGGTACCTGTGCCTATGCCTAGGGTACCTGCGCATGTCTATAGGGTACTTGCGCATCTGCCTAGGGTACATGTGCCCGTGCCTAGGGTATGTGCGCCTTTGCTTTGGGTACCTGCGCCTATGCCTAGGGTACCTGCGTTTTTGACTAGGGTACATGCGCCTGTGCCTAGGGTACCTGCGCCTGTGCCCAAGGTACCTTCGCCTATGCCCAGGGCACCTGTGCCAACCAGGGGTACCTTCGCCTGTGCTTAGGGTACCTGCACATGTGCATAGGGTACTTGCGCATGTGCCTAAAACACATGCGCCTGTGCCTATGGTACCTGCGCCTGTTCCTATGGTACGAGCGCCTGTGCCTAGAGTACCTGCACTTGTGCATAGAATACCTGCACATGTGCCTAAGGTACCTGCGCCTGTCCCTAAGGTACCTGCGCCTGTGCCTCAGGTACATGCGCCTGTGCATAGGGTACTTGCGCCTCTGCTTAGGGTTCCTGTGCCTGTGCCTAGGGTACCTGCGCCTGTGCTTACGGTACCTGCGCCTGTGCCTAGGGTACCTGCGCCTGTGCCCAAGGTACCTGCGCCTGTGCATAGGGTACCTGCACCTGTCCCTAGGATACATGCGCTTGTGCCTGGGGTACCTGCGCCTGTGCCTATAGTACCTGCGCCTATGCCTAGGGTACCTACGCCTGTGCCTAGGGTACCTACGCCTGTGCCTACGGCACCTCCGCCTGTGCATAGAGTACCTACACCTGAGCCCAGGGTACCTGCGCTTGTGCCTAGGGCATCTGCGCTTGTGCATAGGGTACCTGCGCCTGTGCCTAGGGTACCTGCGCCCGTGCATAGGGTACGTGCGCCTATGCCTACGGTACTTGTGCATGTGCCTGGGTACCTGCGCCTGTCCCCTGGGTACCTGCGCCTGTCCCCTGGGTACCTGCGCCTGTGCCTGGGGTGCCTGCAACTGTGCATATGGTACCTGCGCCTTTTCTTAGGGTACCTGCCCCTGTGCCTATGGTGCCTACGCATGTGCCAAGGGTACATGCGCCTGTGCCTAGGGTACCTGCGCCTGTTCCTATGGTACCTGCGCTTGTGCCTGGGGTTACTGCGACTGTGCAAAGGGTACCTGCACATGTGCCTAGGGTATCTGCGCATGTGCTTAGAGTACCTGCGCCTGTACCTAGGGTACCTACGCCTGTGCATAGGGAACATGCGCCTGTGCCTGGGGTACCTGCCCCTGTGCCTAGGGTACCTGCGCTTGTGCCTAGGGTACCTGCGCATGTGCTTAGAGTACCTGCGCCTGTGCCTAGGGTACGTACGCCTGTGAATAGGGAACATGCGCCTGTGCCTGAGGTACCTGCGCCTGTGCATATGGTACATGCGCATGTGCTTAGGGTACCTGCGCATGTGCCTGGGGTACCTGCGCCTGTCCCTAGGGTACCTGCGCCTGTGCCTGGGGTTCCTAAGCCTATGCATAGGGTACTTGGGCCTCTGCATATGGTACCAGCGCATGTGCCCAGGGTACATACGCCACTGCTTAGGGTACCTTCGCCTGTGTCTAGGGTACCTGCGCCTGTGTCTAGGGTGCCTGAGCTTGTGCCTAGGGTACCTGCGCCTGTGCATAGTGTACCTGCGCCTGCGCCTAGGGTACCTGCGCTTGTGCCCACGGTACCTACGCCTAGCTTGGGATACCTGCGCCTGTGCTTAGGGTACCAGTGCCTGTCCCTATGGTACCTGCGCATGTGCCTAGGGTACCTCGCCTGTGCCCAGGGTACCTACGCCTGTGCCCATGTTACCTGCGCCTGTACCTAGGGTACCTGCGCCTATGCCTAGGGTACATGTGCCTGTGTCTAGGGTACCTACACCTGTGCCCAGGTTACCTGCGCATGTGCCTATGGTACCTGCGCCTATCCCTATGGTACTTGCGCCTGTGCATATGGTACCTGTGCCTATGCCTAGGGTACCTACGCATGTCTATAGGGTACTTGCGTATCCGCCTAGGGTACATGTGCCCGTGCCTAGGGTATGTGCGCCTTTGCTTTGGGTACCTGCGCCTGTGCCTATGGTACCTGCGCCTATGCCTAGGGTACCTACGCCTGTGCCTAGGGTACCTACGCCTGTCCCTACGGCACCTGCGCCTGTGCCTAGGGTACCTGTGCCTCAGCCCAGGGTACCTGCGCTTGTGCCTAGGGCATCTGCGCTTGTGCATAGGGTACCTGCGCCTGTGCCTAGGGTACCTGCGCCCGTGCATAGGGTACCTGCGCCTATGCCTACGGTACTTGTGCATGTGCCTGGGGTACCTGCGCCTGTGCCTACGGTACCTGCGCCTGTGCCCAGGTTACCTACGCCTGTGCCTAGGGTACCTGCGCCTGCTCAGGGTACCTGCGCGTGTGCCTAGGGTATCTGCGACTGTGCCTAGTGTACCTGAGCCTGTGCCTAGGGTACCTGCGCCTGTGCCGAGGGTACCTGCGCCTGTGCCTAGGGTACCTGCGCCTATGCCCAGGTTACCTGTGCCTGTGCCTAGGGTACCTGCGCTGCGCCTGTGCCTATGGTACCTTCGCCTATACCTAGGGTACATGCGCCTGTGCCTAGGGTACCTACGCCTGTGCTTAGGGTACCTGCGCCTGTGCCTAGGTACCTGCGCATGTGCCTAGGGTACCTGCGCCTGTGCCTAGGGTACCTACGCCTGTGCCTAGGGTACCTGCGCTTGTGCTTAGGGTACCTGCGCCTGTGCCTAGGGTACCTGCGCCTGTCCCTAGGGTATCTATGCCTCTGCCTGGGGTGCCTGCGCATGTGCATAGGGTACCTGCGCCTATGCATATGGTACCTGCGCCTGTGCCCATGGTACCTGCGCATGTGCCTAGGGTACCTACGCCTATCCCCTGGGTACCTGCGCCTGTGCCTGGGGTCCCTGCAACTGTGCATATGGTACCTACGCCTTTTCTTAGGGTACCTGCCCCTGTGCCTAGGGTACCTGCGCCTGTGCCTAGGGTACCTGCGCCTGTGCCTAGGGTACCTGCGCCTGTCCCTAGGGTACCTGCGCCTGTGCCTAGGGTACCTGCGCCTGTGCCTGGGGTACCTGCGCCTATGCTTATGGTACTTGCGCCTGTGCCCATGGTAATTACGCCTTTGCCTAGGATACCTGCGCCTGTGCCTAGGATACCTGCGCCTGTGCCTTGGGTACCTTCGCCTGTGCCTATGGTACCTGCGCCTGTGCCTAGGGTACCTGCGCCTATACCCAGGTTACCTGCGCCTGTGCCTATGGAACCTGCGCCTGTGCCTATGGTACCTGCGCCTATGCACAGGTTGTCTGCGCCTGTGCATAGGATACCTGCGACTGTCCCTATGGTACCTGCGCCTCTGCCTAGGGTACATGCGCCTGTGACTAGGGTACCTGTGCATGTGCCTAGGGTACCTGCCCCTGTCCCTAGGGTACCTGCGCCCGTGCCTATGGTACATGTGCTTGTGCCTAGGGTTCCCGCGCTTGTGCCTAGGGTACTTGCGCTTGTGTCTAGGGTATATGCGCCTGTGCGTAAGGTACCTGCGCCTGTGCCTAGGATCCCTGCGCCTGTGCCTAGGGTACATGCGCGTGTGCTTAGGGTACCTTCGCTTGTGATTAGGGTACCTGCGCATGTGCCTAGGGTACCTGCGTATGTGCTTAGGGTACCTGCGCCTGTCCCTAGGGTACCTGCGCTTGTGCATGGGATGCCAGTGAATGTGCATAGGGTACCTGCGCCTTTGCCTATGGTACATGCGCCTGTGCCTATGGTACCTGCGCCTGTGCCTAGGGTACCTGCGCTTGTCCATAGGGTACCCGCGCCTGTGCCTGGGGTGCCTGCAACTATGCATAGGGTACCTGCGCCTGTGCCTAGGATATCTGCGTCTGTGCTTAGGGTACCTACGCTTGTGCCTAGGGTACCTGTGCCTTTGCTTAGGGTACCTGCGCCTGTGCCTAGGGTACCTGCGACTGTGCCTATGGTACAGGCGCCTGTGCCTAGAGTACCTGCGCCTGTCCCCAGGGTACATGCGCTTTTGCCTTGGGTACCTGCGCCTGTGCTTAGGGTACCTGCGCCCGTGCCTAGGGTACTTGCGCCTTTGCCTAGGGTACTTGCGCCTGTGCCTAGGGTACCTGCGCCTGTGCCTAGGGTACCTGCGACT